>OZ005735.1:50661628-50964128 GCA_963930755.1 Eudasyphora cyanicolor
AAATTGGGAGTTTTTGCCGCTCACAATGCACTGTGCGCCGTCTTGTTGAAACCAAATGTCGCCGAGATCACGAGCTTCAATTTCAGGCATCAAATAGTCGGTTATCATGGCACGATAACGGTCGCCATTGACGGTTACGTTCTCACCGGCATCATTTATGAAGAAATATGGACCGATTATTCCGGTACGTCGTATCGGGAATCGGTCAATGGCAAAAAGATAGCTCTTAACGGGAGCTAAAATATTGCTCATGGTGTTAAGGTCGTGGTTCGACTGGAAAGTTTTTTTTTGATTTAAAAAAATGGCAAATGCAATTGGCAAACGATTATTTTGATAATAAAACTGAATAATTTGTAAACGTTGTTCAGGCGTAAGTCTTTCCATGATGAAATGCCAAACAATACTTAACAAAAATAACATGACAGAATGACACGACTCATACGTGATCTGTCAACAAAAGGCTACACTCAAAAAAATGTATTTCCTAAATTTTAGTAAAATCCATACTCCAATTTAGTTCAATGTTTTTATTCATATTGAGTTAATTTTTTCTTAAAACTGGGAAATTTTATTTAGTACTACCAAATTTTATTTTTTTGGGGGATATGCAGAATAGTTCGTTAACTAAAAATGAGGACATATTTTTACTAAAATAATATTTCTTGAAAAAAGTTCGAATATTCATATATTTATCAAATTTAAACATATGCGGTGGACACCCAACATAGACATAAGGAAATTATGAACTAATAATGGAAAGCATGATTTTTAGGAAATTTTAACTAAAAATAATCATGAATCCTTATTTCGAGTCCATGAATTTGAACTCAAAATTAGGAAAACATACTAAAATCAAGGAAAAATTAACTAGTTTCGGACTATGTTGTAGTGCTAAAAACACAAAAAATTCTGTTCTTTTTCGTTCAGCAATTTTTATTTTTTCGCAAATCGTTACTTGCAGAAACTTAAATGTATGGAGAAACATTAAAAATGTTACCCCCGGGACGAGAGTCGAACCGACAACCTTATGATAGTGAGCCAGACACACTATATATCGAGCTACGAAACTCTTTTGGGATTGATATGAAAAAGCCATTCAAATAAAATTTCTTCAAAATAAATAAATAAATATAGTATACATATGGCAACTCTATTTATCATTCAATGATGGCAATCCTTTTATCAAATTCATGTGTACATAAAAATACATTGTTTCGAAAATTTTGGGATATATAATTGTATATCAAAACAAATTTTTCATAAAAATTTAAGTGTCTACGTAGCTCAGTTGGTAAACACGTGGTTCATAAAACGGAAGGTTCTGGGATCGAATCGCATTCGGAGGTAAAATTTTATATACATAATGTTTAATGTTTAATAAAATAAATTTCAATTCCTAAAATAAAGCAAAAGAGAGAAATCCAAAGAGGAAAGTGGTAAGAGAAAGATTCCAACATATAAATGGAGGAGGAAAACGATGAAGTAGGATCAAAAATCGCAAAAAAATCATGGACCAAAAAGTCCAAGAAAAATTTTAATTTTTCTTTTATTTTTGCATAAATTTTATTAAATTTTCCTAAATTTGAGTAAAAATTTACTTGCAATAAGGACAAAAGTATGCTGAATTAGCATAATTTCAAGCCCAATTTTGCTAGTATTGAGTTAATTTTCCCTATTTTAATTTCAATAGTTACTTAAAGGAAGTACGAGTTAATTAGAAATAAGTTAAAAATATTTCATTATTGTGAGGAAATGTATGAACTTGATATAAGGAAAAATTGCTTTAGCGAAATACGAAGTTCAATATTCCTACAGTTAAGTTCATTTTAACTTGCTCTAGGGTTCACTTTTTTTTGAGTGTATTGAAAAAAGTATCTCTACTTAGATCACCCTTTACTTTGCATTTGTATCGGACTTTTTTGCCACAACTAACTTACTAACTCAATTTTTGAAATATCAATATGAGCCAGAAACTTTTCCAACCTACCGCCTTCTCGGATACTAATTTTTGCCTACAAACAGACTTCTACATTAGCCCCACAAACTAGTTACGAAATTCCAAGACACAACATGAAGCCTTGTCTGAATAGAAAATACAAAACTAACTTTATTTATTACTTTTTATTTTTTTTTTTTTGGGGAAATCCCAAAGCTAACATTTAATTTTAGTTGGTCCTACCCCAGTGCAATTTTCGAATTCTTTAATTCCCACGAATTTGTTTGTCCTCCTTCTCTTCGCTCTGCTCCACTCCATGAAAAACCAACTTTCTGTTTTTCGCATAGTTTTTCGGTAATGTTTACTAATTAAATGTTAATTTCTAAGTCATCCTACCCACCCTTAGCTCTTCCCTTCTCCCCGACATCAACGTCGTAGTCGATGCTCTCGTCGCTGTCATTTACATCTCAATACTAGGGTTATAGCACCACACAGCCTCAGCCGACAAGACTCACACCCCTAAGCCACAAGCCTTTGCGAAACCCCGAAAAGTATGCACAACTTTTTTGCTGTAGACTTTTTGGCAAACGTGAGTGCATGCTCTACTCTTAACAATCATATAATTAGTGAAAGCACAGCACTACTAGTGCTGATGCAATGAATGAATGGCTGAGCAAATGAACGAACGCAACAACAGCTACGAGTATGACTTCATTATGGGGATAATAGTCGTGCATAGAAAATCTACAGTTGCCCGGCTGCATGTGCTCGAAAACAAAGCCGAGCGAAAATGAGCAAAAAAGGCGACAAAATAAAACTTGGGCAGATTTCGAATGCGAAACCAACCAAATGCGAATCAACCAAAGAACATTGAGGATGGCGAATTTAAGCCATTGAATGTGAGTGTATGTGTGTGTTTGTCGTACTGTGCCTTATTTTCCCCAAACACCACTAAATGTTAATTATGTCGTACTGCCGGAAAACAAGAAGAAAATTTACAATTATGTATGACTAAGTTTAGTGGGCATTATGTTTTGAACAATGAAATTAAAATTGGTGAATACCAAAACCCATAAAGATTCAGGAAATTATGGTTTCATTGGGAAGCCGGGTGAAACCAGAAGTCTGAGAAAGTAGGCAATGCTTTCTTATATTATTGTCATCGCCCGGATAATTAGGCTATATTTTTTTTAAGAGAAAATAAGTTTGGTCGCATGATTGTTGACAAATTGCCCATAAGTAGGCAATATGGCTTTAGATTTTTTCATCACCCTAGTAGTAGGCAACGATTTTCTTAGTTATGATTATTAAAAAAAATGCTGGATTCAACAAAAAAACTAACTCAATCGAATGACATTTTCATGCGGAAAATCTTAATAGCGAATAATAACACTGTGTAACAGTGTTCGAACCGGACTTGACAGTACAGGTTCAATTCTACCATCAAAGGGTAGTATAACCCTATACTCGGTTTGGCGAAATTGGTGACCATTTTTTTTATTAGCCTCCAAAGTTTCTGAAAATCAGTAGGCCCCTCGAAAAAGGGCTTTTGTCCAACAACTAATTCAGATTTGGTGATACCGCTTAAGTATGTATGGCAATAATGTAGCTAAGATATGCTGAATAAAGTTTTTTTTAAACATTCTTTGCAAAAAAAAAAATTTCAGGTAATTTTTTGGAAAAAGTGAAGGAAAAAAATATTTTTTTCACTTTTTTTTTAATTTTTCACTAACAGTGCTTGGCAAAATTGTAGCCAATGTAAATCCGAACAACTTTTGTGAACATATCAATACAATCTGAACGTGTCTAGGTACCCTAAATAGCTCAAAGAACCACATTGTACCCCAAAAATTTAAGTATTTCACTGTTATGTAACAAACATTTTTTTTAGTATAGGGTATGTTCAGCAACTTTATAGAATCTATTAAGGCCAATATTTTTGTAGAACATTTAACCCATATAAGTGTAATTTTGGCCACATTTTAACAAATCGTAAAAACACCCCTTAAAATGGGGAGGGCGGGGATGAAATGTTCTACAAAAATGTTCGCCATAAAATTTTACTATATGTGTTAGAACACACCAAAGCATAACACAAAAACCAAAGAATGTTAAGAAACTTTGTTCTGCATATTCTTAGCTACATTATTGCCATACATAGTTATGCGGTATCACCAAGTCTGAATTAGTTGTTGGACAAAAGCTGATGGCACCTTTTTCGTGTGGCCCACTGATTTTCAGAAATTTTCGGGGCCCATAATAAAAAATTGGTCACAATATTCTTAGCTACATTATTTCCATACATAGTTATGCGGTATCACCAAGTCTGAATTAGTTGTTGGACAAAATCTGATGGCACCTTTTTCGTGTAGCCCACTGATTTGCAGAAACTTTGGGGGGCCATAAAAAAAATGGTCACCAATTTCGCCAAACCGAGTATATACTACCCTTTGATAGTATAATCGAACCTATACTGTCAAGTCCGTGTATTGTTTTAAAAGTGTTCATTTGTTGCATAGTGTAATAGACGAAGAGAAATTCTATTGAAAATATTGAACAATTCTTTCGCTGGCTGCAGTAGACCCTTTTCTTCAAAGAAAATTTGGAGGAAAATGTATCGCCAGAAGAATTCGCCAGAAGAATTTGAGGTTATTGTTGGGTGCTATATCCTATAAACTTTCTCGCACTTATGCTTTCATGGGGGGTGAAAATATAAGTCTCCGAAAATAGCCAAATATTTCTTCAATTAATGTCATTGCTCGGATAGGTAGGCAAATCTTATAGCAGCTAAGCCACAGGAAACTAAAAATCTTACGATTATTCATATTTTCCCCCACATGAAATAGTCTAATGGTGTTGAATCACAACTTCTTGGAGGCCATTCAATATCACAATTTCTTTATATAATTGAATCTCCAAACTTTTTTCTCAACAATTCAATTGTTTCATTTGCTGTGTGTCACGCAGCCCCGTCTTGTTGGAAGCAAATGTTGTCAAGATCAACTTCTTCCAATTTCGGCCATAAAAAGTTGGTTATCATTGATCTATACCGCTCTCCATTGACAGTAACGGTGTTACCAGATTAATTTCGAAAGAAGTAGAAGAAGACCGATGATTCCACCTGACCAAAAACCACACCAACTTTACAATTTAGGTGAATGCAAAAGTTTTTCATGAGTAATTTGTGGATTTCCTTCGCACCAGAATCGACAGTTTTGTTTATTTACCGCACCACTCAGATGAAAGTGAGCCTCATCTGAGCGCACGAAAAGATGCAATTGGAGAACAATTATTTTGATAATAAAATTGAATAATTTGTAAACGTTGCTTTTGCGTATATCTCTCCATGATGAAATTGTAAACACTACTGAATACAGTGAAAAACAAATGAGAGATCATGACATATTACAATTGGCCGAAATGTCACTTCAAAATCATATCATCCCTATTGGAAAACCCGTTATTATTAATCGTCATAAAATTCTAAGATGATTTAGCCATGTCCGTCCGTCTGTTATGATCACGCTACAGTCTACAATAAACGAGCTAGAGCTATAATAAGTTGATTTGTCCTTTCCCATACGATTCATGGTGGAGGGTATATAAGATTCGGCTTGGTTTTATTAACTTAATTTACTTAATATTGCAAAATACTCATGGACTGAAAAAAGCTTAGAGAAATAATTGTGATGCATTATGTTAAATCACATTTCATCATGAAAAATATCATTATTGATATTTAATAATGATACGATTATTATCATTGCCCGCAAGTAAGTAAGCAATACTTGTACCAAATGAATCGCTGGAAACCAAAGCAAAACTATTTTGATTTAAACTGAGATAATCTCTCGGCTAAAGACCAACCTTCTATACAGTCATAGAAAGCAAGTATTTTACATGGCAAAATATATTGCAAGTATTTCTTTGCGTGTCCACAGACTATATCATGATTTCTGGGGCGTGACCCCCGTCATTATTATTTTCCCCTAGTAGTAGGCTTCATTTCGTATATTTTAGTTTTATCCTAGTAGTAGGCAACTATTTTCTTAGTTAACTCATTCTTGCAAAATTCAGTGTGAGTGTATTCAAAACCTCTGGACTAAGAAAAGTCTTCCACACAAAAAATATAATGCATTAGTCTGAACAACACTGTTTCGGAGATTTCTTACAAGATGTTGCTAAAAGATTTAAAGCGTCATAAAAACATCGAAAATTCACAATTATTATAGATTTATTAATTTGTCGTAAATTCTGATCAGTCATGAATAAAATACCCATTCAGACGGAAATCGATGTATAATTTAACAAGTAAAAGCTTTAAGTTCGGCCATGCCGAATCTTATATATCCTCCACCATGGATTGCATTCAATTCTATTACTGGCAAAATCTTTGGATATGGAGCAAATCATGAAGCAATCCTTTTTGTTTAAGCAAATTATTAAAAACCAGTAAGGAAATACAGAAAGTCGGGCGGGGCAGACTGTATATTACCCTACACCTCCCTAACAATGCGAAAATGGGCAAGAAAACTCTCTCAGCCAAATTTCGTACTGATCGGATATAAAATACGGTTTCTACAGCGCTTACATGTCAAATCGGGTGAAACATGTATATAGGGGCTATATCTGAATCTGAACCGATTTTAACTGATTTCAATAGGGATCGTCCTTGGGCCAAAAAAGAGCACTGTGCTTAATATCATCACAATCGCACCATAAATACGACCTGCACTTTGATTACAACGATACATCTACAGACGGACGGACGGACAGACGGTCATGGTTAAATCGGCTCTGGAAGTGATTCCAAGTCGATCGGTATAAGAAACGATGGGCCTATCTCTTCTCCTTCTGGGTGCTACAAAGAAATGCACAAACTCATAATGCTCTGGACCACAGTGTGGTGTAGGGTATAAAAGTGTGGTATTTATGGCTTATATTAGCATATTTGACAACTAGATCTACCCGGAGACCACAACAATATAAAAACTGATTTATATAAATTTTATTGAGTTGAATTCTTGCCAAAATAGAATACAAACTGCAACGTTTCTGCTAAATTGCTTAGAAAATGTGGTGTTTATGGCTTGAATAAGCAATTTTGGGGGCGACATCTATATAACAAAATATGAACTGATTTAAAATTTTTTTACTGCGATGAATTCTTGTCTTAATTAAATAAATACATATATTTTGGAGGACCTCTATTGGGTGACTACGAGTATAACAAAATACGAACCGATTTGTACAATTTTTACTGTGATGAATTCTTGTCAAAATATAATGCAAACTGCAAAGTTTCTGCTAAATTGCTTTAAAAATGTGTTATCTATGGCTCAAACCCCATATTTTGGAGCGACCTCTATAGGGGAGCTGTATCGAAACATAGACCGATATGGCCCATTTGCAATCCCAAACAACCTGCAACTATAAGAAATATTTCTACCAAATTTGATCAACTTACGGACTGTAACGTGATTACAACAGACGGACGGACGGACAGACGAATATAGCTAAATCTTCTTAGAATTTTACAACGATTAAGAATATATATACTTTATGGGGTTTCTTGATCCATGGACCTGTAATGCTAAATTTGAAGAAAATCGATCCAGATTTAGATATATCTCCCATATATATGTTCGATATATCTCCCATATGATAGCGTTCGAAGAACCGTACGTTATCGTAGTGGTAGCGATCGTCGTGTTTGAAGAACCTTACGTTATCGTAGTGATTCGCGAGTACAAACACTACATTTTTATACCGGACCTTGGATCAAGAAACCATCCCAAACAACCTGCAACTATAAGAAATATTTCTACCAAGTTTGATCAACCTAGCTCTTCTATTATGGACTGTAGCGTGATTACAACAGACGGACGGACGGACAGACGGACATAGATAAATCGTCTTAGAATTTTGCGACGATTAAGAATATATATACTTTATGGGGTCTCAGATCAATATTGAAAGGTGTTACAAACGGAGTGACAAAATGAATATATGTACCCACCATCCTATGGTGGAGAGTATAAAAATGTATTGTTTGTATTCGCAAACCACTACGATAACGTAAGGTTCTTCAAACACGACGAACGCTACTACTACGATAACGTACGGTTCTTTGAACACTATCATATGGGAGATAAATCGAACATATATATGGGAGATATATCTAAATTTGAACCGATTTTCTTCAAATTTAGCATTACCGGTCCATGGATCAAGTCATCAACTCTACCATGCTAAATTTTAGAACGATTGGATGTAAACTACAGCATCTATATGGCTAAAGGGCCAAATCCGGCGAAACATTTATTTATTTTATTTATTTATTTATTTGAATTACAATACAAAGTAAATTTATATTCTAATTTTAAGGTCCAGGGAAAGGCCGGGTTACAAAGACCATATGGCTAAATGTTTGCAGCGACAGACCAGAGCCTCTAGTCGGAATTGAACCCACGACCCCCAAACTCATAGGCGAGTACGCTACCAACTCACCTACTGGGGCGCTCAATCCGGCGAAACATATATATGGGAGCTATATCAAAATCTGGATCGACTTCAACCAATTTCAATAGGATTCTTTCTAGGTGCGAAAGACTCCTAACTGCAAAATTTCAGCACGATCGGAGTGAAATTGTGACTTGTGCTCAACGAACCACTTAAGATGGACAGACGGACAGACATGGTTAAATCGATTCGGCTAGTGATTCGTAGTCGATCGCTATACTTTAAGGTGGGTCTGGCTGTAGTATTTCTAGGTGTTACAAACAGCTGCCATGAAACAAACTTATAATATTCTGTACTTGAAATATTCTGTGTAGGGTATACAAATGATAAATATTAGTGATATTCTCCTTTATTCTACTAAAAACAATAGTCTGTTCGCTTACTCGTATCCAAAGCAATGATATAGTAAATAATAATGATTTAGTATACATTACAGAAAAGAATCTGAAACGACCATGGCTACAGTAGTCTTTATTCTTATTACTTTATTAAATTTGGAAGTTCTTTGTAATAACATTGAAACCCCAAAAAACGGAGTATAAATTTGTTACATGTACATACGAAATTGAAGCCTAAATTAGGGAGTTCCGTCTTAATTAAAAACGATTCGCTTAATCTCAATTAAAGAAATATAATTTATCCTTGAAAACTGGCCACGGCAGCAGTCTTAAATAAAATTATTTAATTATCTCTCTCTGTCTGGAAACGATAGTATTTATCTAGGGCAAAGGTACGTTTTTCATATTGAACAATTTTGTATACGTAATAGTAAACGTGATCACATTAATCCATTTCTTTAACTCTCAACTAAAGCATTGGAAAATATATGTAGTTCTGCAGTTTTAAATACATAAAATTTTTTAATTATCTTTCTTGTAACATTAGTAGATATTGTGAGGAGAGGTGTTCGTTTTCGTAGCGAAAAAATACGAAACAACTGTGATAAGAGTAATTTTCAAATTGACTACATTAATCCATTTACGATTTAATTTTAGTTCCAGGTTAATTTCAAATTATTTAATTCTCATTCTAAAAAACGAGGTATAATTTTGTTATAGCTCTGTAACTTACAACAATGTTGCCTACTTTAGGGAGTTTATTCTTTTGATAAAGCCATTCGTTTCTAACATCTACACAGCCACTGCACTTATCCTTGTTTGCATGATGTTTTCAAATATTTTATACAGTAATTCTTCTATTTCTGTTTGTTGTTACTATTCGTGCCACTTCTCCACAAGACTTTAAATTTTTATATTAAACAATACTATTTACTATTTGATTTGTAGCTGCATAGATTGTTTGTTTTTTTTTTTTTTCATTTTACATCGCTTTGTTTTGTTTTCTCTAGTCGTTGCAAGTTTTATTTTCTAGTTTCTGCCCCCCTTCTCATTCCGTGACTGCTCTGGCTTCATGCTCTCCTCCTTTTTCTAGTTTGCTCTTGGTTTTTGTTATCCCATTTAATTTTAACTATGTAAAATGGCAAAACGAAAATGCAATTAAAAATACGTTTTATGGCTTTGTTATTGTTACGTTTTCAATGGTGGGGAGAGGGGTAGAGAATAGGCACGTGTGTATGTGTGTGTGCCTGAAAGGAAGCCAAAACCCCTACTGCACACTAAACATACGCGCAAAATACACAATGCACATGTGGAAGTGGATTAGAGTGTAACGTATGAAATGCAAATCCATGGCAAAATTGCTAAATTATTATGGAATTTTGGATGCCACTGTAGTGATTTTTCTAGTTATTTACATGACCCTTAAGAAATATGACTTGAAACTGAGTGAAAAGTTAATATATATTCTTGTTTTTATACCCTCCATCATAGGATGTACATAATTAGATTTTTTTATTTATATTTCAATATTTATTTATTTATTTATATAAATTACAGTACAAAGTAAATATCAATATTTTCAATTGTATTCCTTCAATAATTGTCTACGGCAGTACACCCCATTATACGACCATGGATGTATGTGTGCCTGTTTTTTTTTCTATAAAAAAATGTTTTTGTTCTAATTCCACACCATAATATAAAGCTGTAAAAAGTGTTTTTCATTGTTCGCATATAAAAATTGCATCCTTTTGTCCTCAAGCCCTTCCCCGATCCAGCAAACTCTGCTCAACCGGTGAGTTTGAAAAAAAACCTAAGCGGAAAAATAGAAAACAATTCAGTGAAAAATAGTTGGAGATGAAAAATATGTTTGTTTGTCTGGATTTCAAAGAGTATAATGGAGTAGAGGCTGTACGGCCAGTGGCTGACTTGAACTCAGTCCAAATTGAATGTGGGGTTACGCGTTATTTATATCAAGTTTTTCTTTCAAAGGAGGGTCAATGGATCGGTATAGACAAATTTAATATCTATATTTATTTGTTGAGCCATATAACTGAAAAGGTTACCTCCAAAATATATGTATGTGGGACTTAAGTCGCTCCTTCCATATGTTATCTGTACTTTCTCATAAGTATTTTTTCTGCATAATTGTAGTTAGTATTTGTTAGTATTTGTATGTTAGGGAAATTAATCAGCCACTTGTGCGTATTATTGATATTATTACATTAGTATAAATCATACGCACTGTAGTCATTTATAATCGTAACACAGGACAACACATGATTTTGGGACTCAATTGTTGAATGTGGTCCTGAGTGCAAAGGTAGCTCTTACAGCATAAACCAAAGCTAAGAAATTGTTTTTTCCAAATAGGTTCTTCTACTTAAACCGTGGGGAAAAAGTTAAATAAATGGCACAGATAGGGGACAAAAATGTTGAAATACGGCCTAAGCTTGCGAATTTGGATCTTGAAATGTCAATTATCATTTTAAAATATTGTACAAAAAGTGGTTAATTATGACACACTTAAGGTTAAATGTGGTACAATGGAGCGATTTACTTTAGATTTTTAAATGCGTACCTTTATAGACAGAGTGGGACAAACATGGTTTTATATTGTACCAGGGTGTGAATGTAGGTATTGGAACATAAACAAGGGGAAAGTTGCTAACGTATGAACCAAAAAAAATAGTTTATCAACGTCCAGAGGTACTGTGGGAAAAGGGATATGAGATGAGAATTGGTCTTGAAAGTAGCCTCAAAAATAAAGCTAAGTACCCAGCAAAAAAAGAGCACCCAAGAAGCAATAAAAATCCCCAACTTATGATCCGGAAGTTGTTCTAATTTGGATTTTCACCAATGAATTTAACAAGGGGTTGTCGCGCCGGGGAAGTACTTCTTTGTCACCACTTTTGCACAACTCTTTTAAAGCACTGTAAGATTTGCTTTTTTCGTGTTGTATTTATTTGATGAATGTATGTCGTTCTTATTAACATCTTTGGGTCCAGAGATTTCATTTTTTAAAGGATTTTTTAAAGGAATACAAATGTTGACATAGGGAAGGGAACGTATAAATAATATACTATTGGCCAAAGAGATTAACGATCATATATACATATGTATGTATGTTTAGGACATTTGAAGATGTCTGTAATCTGTATGGTGTAGATGGCTCTTGAAAAGTGTGACCCCATAGTGTAATTAACATTCTCACAAAAAAAAAAGTTTTCCGTAGCCCCGGTTCAGAGAGTAGTAAAGTACCACAGTGTGGTACAGTATTTATGGTATGGTATATTTAATTACCATAATTTCTTTTAAAATTATTTAATTATAACCTACATCACACTGTGGTACAATTTATTATGATTTTATGCATTTGTTTCTAACACCAAAAATGAGAAGAGATATATAGAACCATCGTTTATTATACCGATCGACTTAGAATCACTTTCTGAACCGATTAAGCTATGTCAGTTTGTGCATGCGTTCTTGTAATCTATGTGCAGGTCACAAATATAGTCCGATCTCAAAGAAATTTTGTACATATCTTTATTTTGGGACAAGACAATTCGTATTGAAATTGAAAGACAATCCGTATTTCTTTCGTCTACGGCGAACGATCAAAAATCTCTTAACTATTTGAATATCAGTTTAGAACCAGATAGCGTAATATATATGAATGTACCTTCGATTTAGCTTATACCCTCTATAGAAGATATAATTTCCTTTCGATGTTCATGCAATTTGGTAAAGAGTGTCTTATTTTAACACTTAATATCTGTGTGAACAATATCGGTTCAAATTTACATATAGCCCCACATACTCGCATGGATGTGTACCTTCCGATTTAGCATCTAAGCTCCATAGAAGTCATATTTTAGCCAAATGTACTATATTTTGCACAAAGAATTTTATAATCCGAGAATAAACGGTCACTAGCAAGGTTGGAAAAATTTGTTTTCATGTTTTACATCAGAGCATTATTAAATTTGGCAGAGATTAGTTTATAGAATCACGAACACTACGAAATTTGATAAAAAAAAAAATGGATACCCTTCAGATAAAGGCCAAATTTAAATACAGACCCATATAGAATTTTGCATCTAAAATAGGTGTCAAACACGATTTATAAAAATCAAAACAGCAACAAGAGAACAACTACAAAGGTTAAATAGATGAATACAGTACGTTCTGTCTAATACAATGTGAGTTACGCCTTTTGTTCTTTATCAAAAACGTGCACTTGATGTTACGTCTTTTTTTCTTGAATTGAATTTGAATTTTTTGAGGGTTACGCTCTTGGGCATTTCTGGTGAGGCTATATTAACATTTTTGGAAAGTATAAAGTGTTGTTCATAAATTCAGTTTTTATCGCAATCCAATGTACTACAATTCCAAAATTTAACATATTTCGAAGAAAATCAGCAAACTTTGAAATGACTTTATGTTATTTTATTCGGCTATGAAAAAGTCGACTTGTAGGTCCGATTTATCAACCTAGTCGACTGAAACGAAATTTAATTGATGAAAAAGTCGACTAGCTTCCAGAACCATTCACTAATTCTGATATAGCCGCCATATAAATATATATTTCTTCCCTTTAGCAGTATTTTACATATATATCATAGCCCTCATACATATGTTCCTTCCGATCTGGACTTTTATCACTTCACAAGATTCATTTTACATCCAATCGTTTTAAAATTATGCATTCTTGGGTTAATAATTTATATTACGAAATTACATTTTGGTTAGTTATTTAGAAGAACTTCATTAAATGCCGAAAAAATGTTCATACTTATGAATTGGAAGTACTTATAATGTTATTCTTTTGGAAGTACTTCTTTTATTTTTTGCTGGGTATACACGACTGCCAGATCGGACAACATTATCAACCTTGCTAAAGTGATGCAAATGTACGGACAATGAAAGGTTGTTAGGCAAATGTAAATTGACAGTTCAGACGATTGCAATAAAACCTTACAATTTCATATAATTACAATATATTTTGTAATTATTTATATGCAGGATTGTCAATAAAAATATTTTATAGACAGTCTTGCCAATAGAGTGTTTTTCTGACAATGGCGCTGTTGTCACATGCATAAACTTCGCACATCTAACAATCGGCAAATTATCTCGCAATGAGTTTTCTGCTAACGTTGCAAGACAAAAATTGTATGTTCACACGGTTGTAAATACACAGGGTTGCATTTTTCCGCCATTTTTCTGCCAATATTGTCCGATCTGCAAATCGTGTATACGAAGAAAAAATATAGAAAAAGTGCTAAAAATCCATCTTGAGCAAAAAAAATCGTATGGCCATTAAATTATTATTTGAGCCAACTTGGCTAAACTAATGATGCAGAAGTTCTTATTATTGGGCTACTTTCACGACCAATTCTCAGATTTGAGTGCCAATCAATGAGCTGAAAAATGTTGTACTGTGTAATCATCAAAATACACCTGCAGAAATATAATAGTTACAATTCCATTGTCAAATATCGGTGCGAGATTAGTATTAAATTTTATGTGACGTAGACTACATACGGAATTTTGCAAAATTCGAAAAATGCAATCCTTTTAGCAGTTGTGTATTTAGAATTATTGATTTGGATTTAAATGAATGTATTTATTATTGAAAACCCCAGTTTCTTTTTAATCTAAACTTTTCATAACATCCTCCTAAACCTCATGTTCCACACCACTCTACACCGACATGTTGTCCACACATATGCCACGCATAAGAATATATCCGTGTGTATACCCCCCTACCATACATACATACGTGCATGTGCTACTTCGATCCTTGAAAGTTTACATATGCTGGTGTTGATAGTTTCAAGTGTATCGGGATTTGAGCAAAAATATAAAAAGTGTGGAAAAAAGCATAAAACTCTAATGAAAAATTATAACAAAAAAATGTATTTTTCTGTTCCTTTACGATTTGCAATAAGAGAGAAAAACTAAATGTTGAACAAACAATAGCGGTACGATTTTTTCACAGTAAGTGCCAATCCGAGCCTGTAACTGCAAATGTTGTTGGTTAGTTTTCTATACGATCCTATAGTCACATACTTTTACTATACAACATTCAAACAAACAGACATATTAATTCGTATATCGACAAATACATATATTGAACAATATTTGCTATATTGGAGAATGTTGTGTGCGGGGAAAATAAGGATAACAAAACAATCTCTACATTCAGAATAAGGATGATGGCGAATAGCAAAGCAAAGTTTCACTTAACATGATTTTCATGTTGCCAAAGGCAACAAACATTATTTGCTGTTGCTGCTGCTGCTCCTGCTGCAGCAATGCAATTGGTATTGCAATGTGTGGAACAAAACAATAGGATTCGCTGTAATTGAGCGTTGGAGGCGGCTGCAAAGGATAGCTGTCGTTTCGGACGTTGTACAGTGGGGAAAATTTTGGGTAAACGTAAGAATAAATCTGTCGTTTAGAATGAAACTTCATATGCGTGAGGTTTAAAATTTGGGATTTGAGATACCTCACAGAACATCGAAGTAGGCCAATTCGTTTGACAAGATAAACCAGTAAGGAAAGACAGAAAGTCGGGCGGGGCCTCCCTAACAATGTGAAAATGTGCATCGCGATAAGAATTTGGCAGTGTTCATACATGTAATAAGAAAACTCTCTCCCTGCCGAATTTCGTACTGATCGGATATAAAACACGGTTTCTACAGCGGTTCACATGTAAAATCGGATGAAACATATATATGGGGGCTATATCTAAATCTGAACCGATTTTCCTCGAAATTAGCAATGTTCATTTATTTAATATAAGAACTCTCTCTGCAAGATTTCGTACTGATCTGATATAAAATACAGATTCTACAACGCTTATATGTAAATCTGAACGGATTTTAACCAATAGGGATCGTCCTTGAGCCGATAGAAAGATATGTGCAAAGTTTCGTTGAGATCGGACCATAATTGCGACCTGTACTTTGATTACAAGAAGACTCTAAAACTGTACCACAAAAAACTGTAGAGAAATTTTACTACGAGACTGAAAGTAAATGTAATTCCTCAATTGGTTCACAATTGTTCATAAAATATCTTCTACATGTACATGAAATTAAAAAGGATTTTATATTCCAACACTTGATCTTCATATCATAAAATTAGTTTTTTGAAGTACGAGAATATTAAATTGTTGAGAGTAGAAAACATAGTTTTATATCCTCCACCATAGCATGGGGGGTATATTCATTTTGTCACTCCGTTTGTAACACCTCTAAATATTGATCTGAGACCCCATAAAGTATGTATATATATTCTTAATCGTCTTAAAATTCTAAGACGATATACCCATGTCCGTCTGTTGTAATCCCACTACAATCTATAATACTTGAGCTAGGTGGCTGAAATTTTGGTATAGATACTTATATACAACTTGAGACTGAGAATGAGGTATATCGGTCCACATTTTGATATAGCCCCCATGTATAGCATCTGTCCGATTTGACTTCTTAACGCCATAGAGACCACAAATGTGAACTGATCGCGCTGAAAATTGGCAACTGGGGTTAATTTATACCCGCACCCTCACACGAACAACAGTAGCCATAGGTCCATGTTTTGATACATACAAAGGTCCCTCTACATTTTACGCAACAAAAACCACAAATCCCAACGAATCGGGCTGACATTTTTTGATATGACTTTATTTCTGCTATCCTCGGTGGAGGGTATATAAGATTCGGCCAGGCCGAACTTAACGCTTTTACTTGTTTAAATTCAATAGTAGAAAATGTAATCATTATTCTCTACAATAAGAACAATGAAACATTTAAGTGAAATTTACTGATTTAATATCAATCATACGTCAAAATAAATATCAGAGATTAACAAACAAGAAGAACAACGGTATAATCATAGAGGTGCTTAGTTTCAAAATTCCTTTCAATAAGTGCAATGGAATGCATAAACGATATCTGGAATACATAACGGCATTAATATCAAAGGTACGTCCTCAATATACTCTTTAAACTTTTAAATACTTAATTCTTCCGCTGAAAAATTAAAAACTCACTTTTTTCCTCAAATTCTAGCTGAATTTGAAGAAAAAATCTGAATTTGAAAAAAAGGAGCCGAATATGATATTCTCTTAGCTTAATTAAATCAGTCATAGCAAAATGAGATACATTTCCAGTAATTCTGCAATTTCTTAATTCTACCAAGGCAATGTTAAGAAAACACTCAAAATTCCCCAGCCAGAATTTCTCTTAATTTAATTATTTAAAGGTAAAAGGGATTCACACTAATTACTATATTTTTACTAATTCAGCTGACTGACTTCATGTAAAATAATTACACATTTGTCAATATTAGCAAGGCGAGATTAAGAAACATCAAAATGTAGCTAGCTGAATTGAGAACAAAGGCTAAATCTTAACAGTTTGTTAAAAAGGGTACGTAAGTATTATATGTAATCACGAGTATGCGATATATTTTTATCATTCGGCTAGCTGAATTTATGTAAAATTTAATATTTCTTAATTCCAACAATGCAAAATTAAGAATTGTTAAAAAAAATTACATTCAGCCAGCTGAATTGATAACCAATACCGTAATCAGAATTGCGCTTAATTAAATTAATGAAAAAGGCATCAGATCTCAGACTTAGAACAATACTTTGACTAATTTAGCTGCCTACATTTATATATAGTTAAGCATTTCAAAAAACACCAACATTCAGCTGGCTGGATTGATAACAAAAGCTAAATCTGTAATGAGTATACATACGTCTATAAGTAAAAGTAATCAGTGGTAGCGATTTATTTTTAGCAATTCAGCTAGCTGAATTTAAGCAAAATTATTCATTAAATAATTGCAGCAATGTAAAATCAATTTTTTTTTTAATTTTTGCAAATCAGATATCTGAATTGCAGTAATGAAAGGGACATAAGGACTCAGCCTAACAGCATTATACGTATAACTAGGTGAACCAGGTACCCGGAATCAGGTGTCGTTTCGCAATGGTCGCACAATTCTGCACATTTCTAGAGAAAGTGCTTTCAAATGAAATATATTTTATTATTAGATCTTTAAAGTATATCAAAAGAACTCGGTACAGGTCCGTAAAATTGTACCACAAAATCCGTGTAGATCATTTAATATGTTTAGACAGACAGACAATAACATTTTTAATTCTGTTGTCTTTTCACCAAATCTGTACATATTTAGAAGAGAAAAAAATCTTAAAATTTTTAAGACCGTATAGCCTTCAAAATATGCAATTGCATATTTTTATTGGATGGTTGAACGGCAAAACTGATAAAACACACATTTTTTTCCTCTAAAAATAATTAAATATACACCTATTTGTTTTTGCATATTTTATGCTAACTGCATATTTGCATATATCGCGCATATATGCAAAAAACATGCAGAAACATTTATGTTAAAAATTCGCCGCAAATTCTATTATTTGCTGTTGTTCGATTTTGTACCGTCTATTATTTTTCTAAAAAAAGATTTTCGGCATTTTTTTAATTAATAAATATGAACTTCTTCTGATGACAAATAAAGGTTGCATTAATTTCCGCTGTCTACTTATAGGTAACAGCAACCAACAGTTCTGGTGTTTTTTCGTCAAATGTCGGATGATTCTGCACATATTTGGAAAGACAACTTTTCTATACATAATATATTATTAATTAAAATCTAGAGACAAAATTAATTTTTAAATTGAAAAAATTTGGACCAGATGATAACCCATATCGTGCCCAATATGTCAAAAAAAAATAATTTTGGGATCGCCGGTAGTTTGGGAGATATCAATAAAAGAATCAGATACGTTGTAAAGTGTTTTCCTAAAGTATAACACATCGAAGGAGTTATCTAGACCCAAAGTATTTCGGAGAAATCCCATTTTGGAATATTTTATGACGTTTGAGAATTGTCCGTCCTTCTATCTGTCTGTCTGGCTGGCGCGCACATTATCTCCCGAACGAAGTAGTCGATTGACTTCAAATGTGACAAGTGGTACAATTTGTTTGCTATCACAGAGTAAGTTTAAAGATCGGCCGTATTTGTCAAGCGCATTCTGGTACATCTTTCTGATAATTTTTGGAAATCGGTGATTTTTTTTTATATAATTCTTTATTTCAATGTTATTTACAACATATACATTTGTGTGCCTCAGCGCCATGTGCGGCTTTTTAGAGGCTTACAAGTTGGCAATATTCATAATTACATTATTATACATTTAGTGCAATATAAGTTTATATAATTCGTAAATATATGTGGAGAATAATCCACAGATTCAATTATTTATGCAAGAAGTGTTTCCAAATTAGCGAGTAAATATTTTTTAACATTGATCTTGAATGTGGACAAAACCGAAATGTTTTTCAACTCCTTTGACAATTTGTTGAATTCGCTTGGACCAGCAAATCTTATTCGTTGTTTTGTTAATTCTAGACGGCATCTTACAATATTTAAATTTGTGGCTTGCCTAGTGTTTCTTCCCGAATTTAAAATATTTTGACTAAATTTTATGGTATGGGAACCAATGTTCCTTAAATACTTAAATACGTAAATTAATAATCGTTGTTTACAAAAGCCTCTTATGGGAAGGATAGTTTTGGCAAAGTTCTTGTATAAATCAATCGTACTGTGCCTTAACGGTAAGTTGAGTACAATTTTAAGCGCCTTATTTTGTACAGATTGCAGTAACCTGACTGTTTTGTTTTACTACAAAAGATTACAGGTAGATAAGACAAATGCGAATGGATTAAGGATTTATATAGTAGCATTTTTGAGCTGGAATCAAATTTATTCCTAAATTTATATAGGATACCAATACCTGATGAGAGTTTCGCTTTTGATTTACTAATATGATTATCCCACAGAATGTTAAGACTTAGTTCAATTCCTAAATACTTAACACTTTCCGATACACATCGATATGTACGCCCATTTTAACATAATTTTTTGAAATGTGTGGTTTGAATCGAACAAACCTAGTTTTACTCGCGTTGAGTATTAACATATTCAATCTCAAAAAATCGGATAAAATAGCAGAGTCGTATTCAATTCCATTGACATATTTCAGAACATTACGTAGCCTAAAAATATGTGTAAAGCTTTTTATATATAACTTGGCCGACATAAATACCAATTATTCGAGGTCATTTTTACTTCACTACAGAAATTATCGTAGTAATAATAAATGATAATTTCCATTTAAAACTGCAGACAAAAGTTGTGATCTTTAAACAAACTTACAAATTAATTAAACTTTAGTTTTAAAATTTGAGCTATCTAAAATGTTGCCTATATTTGGGGATTTTACTTGCAGCAGTATCTGTAGTAACATATAATGTGAAGTTTTTGGCAAACACACCAACTTTTGGGATGGGGCTTGACCTCTAGGTAGGTTTTTAGTAGCCTATTCTGAGGATTTTATGGTAGATGTGTTTAGTCTAAATTTTTTCTATAGCATTTTTTTTTCTTATTTGATATCATAAACATATTTTCAGCAAATTGAAATGCATCCTATAATTCCTGTTATTCCACAAAATGTTCCTATATGTATGTAAAGTTTCATTCAAATTTGTTGGTTAAAAAATAAAATTTTTCCAAATTCCTCCCCACTGTGACTCGTCATGACTAGTCCTTAGGAAAAAAACACATCCTAAGGGCGCATGCAATATGGCATCCTTCTTTTTTTGTATTGTAGCAATATTTTCGGTTGCAGAATCCAGCAAAACAGCAACAAAAAACAAGTGAAGTGAATGTATTGAGTACGACATGGATAAATGCTGCTTAATCAAAAGTTAAGTGAAAGTTTTGTGCGGACAGTTTATGGACGAGATGAAGTTTGATGATGATGATGACGAGGACTCTACTCCCGCTATTTCCTCTACTCCCATCACTGCCGCTGTCGATGCTGCTGATGATGTTGCTGGCCACAGCTGCATTTGATCATATGGAGTGGCGGTCCCCCAATTCGGGTACAAACTTTACTGCATCACTCAATCACATATGCTGACGTTCGTTCGTTCGGTTGTCCTGTCGAGTGGAGAGCTGGAACGAGAAACGTTCGCAGCAGAAGTGCACTTAATAAACACAACAACACCAAAAGTACCACTAAACAACGTTCGATGTTGTTGACTTGGGCCATCTCTGGCAAACTGGCAAACTGGACTCCACACATCCGCAAACCATGCATCTATCCATTCATCTTTCTGTTTTTATATGCTACACCAACCACCTCCCACCCACATTATCCCTATGTAGAGCTTTCACAACAACAGACAGTAAAAAATTACTCACGTCTACCGAATAAAGTTGCAGGGCTCTTATGTTATTGACCTCTTACTATAGACAATGAATTGCTAGCAAATGCTATTGCATTCTGCCAAAACAAAAAAAACAGAAACGATGCTGCATGTTTTTGCCAAAACACAGCCTTAAGGTATACTATAGGAAATCAAGCGATTTTTAAACATTTCAAGGACTAATCGAAGAAGAGGAAACAAATGAGATCCCATCTCTTGTTTTTGTTTTTTGAGACTGGAGGATGAGTGTAGCAAATATATCAACAGCGGAATTGTAAAATCTAAGCTTGTGTTGTTCAAACTTTAAATTCACTTAAGAAATTTACACTACAGATGTTTTCATGAATTCCCATAAATCATAAGGCTTTCATTTTCTCAGGGCTTTATGATTTGAATTGAGAGAGTTAATTTGATTTATTACATTTACGATTAAAAATTAGAATAATAATTTGTTTCTAAAGAAAATTTTAGCTTTTTTACAATTTATGGTGTTTACTTTTCTAAAAAAAGATGTTGCCCTGTGAGAGAGCAGCATTTTAATAATGTCGCCTACACCCTCTTGTACAGTTGCATTTTTATACCCTCCACCATAGGATGGGGGGTATATTCATTTTGTCACTCCGTTTGTAACACCTCTAAATATTGATCTGAGACCCTATAAAGTATATATATTCTTAATCGTCGTAAAATTCTAAGACGATTTAGCCATGTCCGTCTGTCCATCCGTCCGTCTGTGGTAATCACGCTACAGTCCGCAATAATAGAGCTAGGTTGATCAAATTTGGTACAAATACTTGTTATAGTTGCAAGTTGTTTGGGATTGCAAATGGGCCATATCGGTCCATATTTAGATATAGCTCCCATACATAGCATCTAACTTGTTGTGATTCCTACTGTATATCTACTATATTTTTTGTGTTTTCGGTGTTATTTTCTTTATGTTTGAGTTAGAAAGGCAGAAGAAATGTAGCATTTTTTGGCACAAACGAAAACATCATTAGTCTCCAGCAAGCTCGTTCTTGCTCAATCAGCTGGTACTTTACTAATTGCTGCCTATCAGAGCATACTTTTAGGGGTGTTAGACAAATGAAACGCACTCTTCTCCTAAAGTGAGGGTATAACATATCAACTTCTCTTACATATCTCCTTTTATTTAAATACTTCTTAACCTTTGTAGTTGGCAAGGGATTCGGCAACCATGAACAACGCTATAGTGAATGAATATAATCCATTTAAAAAACTGCAAATGATAAGTAACAGTCACTTTATTTAGCATATTTGAAAGTTTTAAGAAAGGTATCCCCTTTTTTGAGTTTCATGTCCTAAAAAGGAGAGCAATTAAAGATGCAAGATTCGAAGTAAATGAAAAGGGGAAGGTATTCTCTCACTTTGCCAAAAGGGCAGTATAATGCTTAAAGAAAACATTTCAGTAATCTCCCCCCGAAAAAAAGTAATCCCCATGAAAACTACAATCGTTTTAACTTGTCATCTTATCATTTATTTAATAAAGTTTCCCTATTACTGAACTACTCACCTACACCTGTCAGTTTTCCCAGACGCCTCTGTCAGTTGTTTTGGGCCTCTTCATCATTGCTTTTGTCACATGTCTAACTTTATTTAATAATGTCATTGTTTCATTAAATTTAAGTATACAACATCAGACAAACATTTGAAGGTATGGGGAGGAAAATATTTATTTTTTTATTAGGTTCTCTATTAATATAGCTTAGTCACGTGAGAAAATTTCGGTATGTTCGTTTCTCGTCTAATAAAATTTATTATTTTGTCACTTAGCGCAGCAGAAGGGCCTCGTGTGCTCACTCAAAATTGTGGCGTTTTTCCGAGTGCCACATTCAATTTGCTTTTCCTCACCTAACAGGTACATGATTTGCCAGTTTGTATGTATTTTTTATTTATTTATTTTCTCTACCTTGGTTTTTTTGCCACGTAATTGGTGTTAATATGCGTGAGTTTAAATATGAAGTGTTGTTAGTGGTGTTGCAACAAATTTGCCAAATCACGAAGTGATCAAGAAAATTAACACAGAAATATTAATAAATATAACAAGCGGTAAACACTGTGTGCTGTTTGACGCCCAATAGTATGCTTTAGTTTTCTGTTACTTCGAATCACTGCTCTAGATTAGGCAAAAAGAAAATTGCGGTTAAGTAGAGAAATAATCAAGGACATCATGAGCACTGGTAATTGTGATAAGTGATAATCTATTAAGGTGAGAAAATAAATAGAGACTAATTGTATGCTTTAGTTTTCATGTTTGTGATGTCTAAAACTCCTCCAAGAAATAGGCTTTATAAAGAACATTGTAATAAATTGAGGGTCGTAGTGGATATTTGGGACACAATTTTGAAGAGGGTTTATTTTATTAATCGATTATATGATGTCATTCATAGTTTTTTAGTGAGGTTTGAGTTATAATTATGTTTCGAAAATATTTTAGGAAAGGTAATCGTAATTTTTTGAATATACATGTCGTAACCACAATAAAACAATAGCGTATACGCTGTATATGCGTTATTTTTTATTTTTTTTATTTCAATATAAGGATCTACATACGTATGTATATCCTTATATTAAAAAAAACTTTTTGCAAAAAATTGGACGTGGCAATAATGCTCATTTTTAAAAGTCTGTAGGTACTGTAAAAGCATTACACTGATCAAATTTTTAGTATTTATGTGCACTGGTATTCAGGTTATGGGCAGTTAACTTTTTGTCCTAAAATGGTCCCTTTGTGTGGGAGGTACCAAAAGGGTACCATTTTTCTGCAGTTGATAGCGACGGATAAACTATTACTACGTGTGTAAGTATAGATGATTTGGATGGAATGGAATAGTATAGAAGTTATTAGACAATCAATATTTCACTAATGTTAACCCTTTGTGAGGGAGGTTCTAGAAGGAGTGGACCAATATGGTCCATCTTCGAACTTAGCCTGAGATAGAAAAAAATATTACCCCATACCAAATTTGAAGTAAATCCGTTACTCCTTTCGAGAGCAATCGTGCGCTCCAGCAAGACAGACAGACAGACAGACGGACGGACATTGCTCAAATTACTTTGAAATGGCTCAAAACGGATTTCCGCTGAACGTTGGGGTCTTAGGTCACTCCTTCGATGTGTTACACTTTTTGTCCGTATATACCCTCGTCACTCTAAAGTGAGGGTATAAAAAAATAAAACAGCCTACGTGAAGTTACGGTACTTTGAATGCCATTTATTTACAATTAATGCACTTTTAAACTAATAGAATATCATCTGCCTGTAGCCTGATTATTCTCTCACATATTAAAGTGACAAGAAATTGAAAACATCTATTCTCTTTCGAAACAAAACAATTTTCCCACAAGTCTAATTTCACAAAAACTTCAAAAGTGATTTTCTCGAAACGACAAACAAATATACAGTGTTCTTTAATTGAGGGGACGATATATTAAGTGTAGGAAATAAAACAGTACCTAATAATATGCCTCGTTTGTATATTTTTCTACTAAGCAAAGCATTACAGTAGATTTATCAATTCTTGAATCCAGACAAAAATTAAAAAAAGTGCCAAAGTTGTCTTAGGAGCCTTTTACAGGGTTTTCCAACAAGAGGAGTTATTTTGAATCACCCGGTATTTCGGTAGCTGTCACATTTGATGCTTTTATTCTTTGACATTTGACAAGTGGAAACTACGCCATTACTAAAAATGGAACGATACACGATTCAACAACGCATTGAAATTATTAAAATTCGAAAAATCATCATGACTGATGACGCCCATTTACACCTCGCTTGATACGTCAACAAGTAAAATTGTCGCATCTGGGCCTCGGAAAACCCAAGAGTTATTGTTGAGAAGCCTCTCCATCCTCAACGTGAGACTGTTTGGTACGGTTTATGGTCCGACGGGTTCATTCGACCTTACTTTTTCGAAAATGAGGTTGAATCAAAAATTACGGTGAATGGATTGAGCTATCGGGAGATGATTAATGATTTTTTATGGTCTGAGTTAGATGGTATTGATCTGGACAACGTTTACCTTAAACAAGTCGGCTCTACGTGCCACACAAGCAGCGAAACCATTGCTCTGTCACGAGAAAAGTTTCCGGGCCGTATTATCTCTCGAAGAGGTGATCACAATTGGCCACCGAGATCTTGTGATTTAACACCTTGCGACTTCTTCCTTTGAGGCCACGTGAAAGATAAGGTCTACGCCAACAGCCCAGCGTCGATTCAAGACCTCAAAGATAGAATCCGTGAGGCTATCGAGGACATAGGGCAGCCACTTTGCGATTTGGTTATGGAAAATTTCATGAAAAGGATATGGTCCTGTAAGCGTGGTCGTGGTGGCCATTTGGCTGATGTTGTTTTTCATTATTAACGGCATACCTTCCTCTTTATTATGAAATAAACATCCGATCATTTATCTGAAAAAATTTCATATTTCTTTAACACCTCTTGTTGGAAAACCCTTTATAACCCATATATTCCATACTACAGAGGCATTGCTATCCCAAAAAGTTATGTAGTCCTCGTTAAATGCAATAATCTGCGTTTTACTCACCAGTTATGTATAAAAAACGTATATATCTTTAGAGTAAACTTACCTGTAAAGAGAGAGAGAGAGAGAGAAAAAAACATTAGTAAGGATCTAATAATTGGCAAAGAATAAACATAATATATTTTATATAGAACAAATTAATTTCCAAACTAACACAGAAAATATCTTTAATTGAATCAATTAAAAGTTTATCAAATTAGTTGAATCAATTATTATATACATGAGTTATTTTTCTATGTATAAAAAACAGTTTAAAAAATGTCTTAAACATTTTTTTAAAAAAAAAGCTAAAGGTTCTTGGTCTTTAAAGGAATTTAATCCAGTAGAATCAAAGGGGTAGAAACGGCAGTAATTGAATACTTTATTAGAAAATTACATTGTACATCAGCGACGTATATGCAAGTAGTACTCGTCAAGACCTACACTGAGATGTATCGTGTGGTACGATCGAGCTACAAACATACAAATTACGATAAAAAAATTACTTTGATCCGATTTCGCTGGCTTGGAAAAAAGAATTTCAATTGTCCCGAGGTTAGTTTCAGCAGCAACTAAGAAGTAAATAACCCAAATGTTCATCTACTAAGGAATAGATAATTACGAGTATCTATTCCATAGTACATGACAAGTAGATAACCCAACTAAGTGTCTACTTAGGTGTAGATAACGTACATGGTCCTCTACTAAGGACTAGATAACACTGGTGCTTTACAGAGGATTAGATAACCTAACGGGTCGACTTCTAGGAAGTAGATAACCTATCTAGTCCTGTACAAAGGAGTATATTATAACATCGCTAATACTATACCAGAAAGTAGGTAACCAACTGTCCGTCTATTAAGGAGTAAAAGGCCAACAGGTAATTTACGAAAGAGTAGATAGCCCAACTAGCCTTCTTCTAAGGGGAAATAACTCAAATAATAATCAACCAACGAACAGATAACTCCATTGGTTATCTACTAAGGAGTAGATAACCCAACTGGCAGCCTAATAGTCCAACTGATTGCCTACTTAGGAGTAGATAACACAACTGCTAGTCTCATAAGGCCAAGATAACCCATTCGGGCATCTACTAGGGAGCAGATAACCCAATTGCGATTTCTGCTTGATTACTCCGGATTAGATAACCCAACTGAGTACTAAAGGGTGGTTAAATTATAAGGGCCGATGTTGCATCGATCAAATGTGTCCACTATCGGGAGAATTGTGCGCAAATTTCAGCAAAGAGGGTCTGTAGGAGATGTGAAAACACCTGTGCATGCTCGCCCAGTTCGTTTGGTGCGGCTTATGGGCTGGCGACGTCATCGGGCCATACTTCTTCGAAATGAGGCCGGTCAGGCAGTTACTGTGAATGGTGTTCGCTATCGTGAGATGATAGTGAACTTTTTATGGCCCGAATTGGAAGATATATATGTGATATGCGGTTTCAACAGGACGGTGCCACTTGCCACACAGCTAATGAAACAATGGCTCCTTTGCGCTACAAATTCAATGGCCGTGTTATCTCACGTCGTGGCGATGTCAATTAGTCGCCAAGATCATGTGATTTGCACCGTTGGACTTCTTTCTTTTGGGTTATCTGAAAGAAAAGGTGTACGTCGATAGGCCAGCAACAATTCAAGAGCTAAAGGATGAGATAATTCGGCACATTAACGGCATAGAACCTCAAGTATGCCTCAGCGTCATAGAAAATTTGGACCATCGGATGGAGGAGTGCCGCCGAGGTCGCGACGGCCATATTTTGTCCCATACATAATTGAACCATACCAATATTATCATAATAAAAATAAATTACAACAATTTCCTAAATAATTTGTGTTTTATTCAAATTTAACCACGCTTTTAGATTTAGACCTTTACAATGTGGAGATAAATATATTTGCTTGGCACATTTAACCTTAATTAATGATACAAATCAATCCATTCGTTATCAGATTAATGATTGATCCCAATTACTGGGATCGGTAGACTCAGGTAAATTGGCAATTCAATTCCCCTAGTGTTTTAACTGTAACGAGTGACCAATACAGAAACACGACAAATGAGTTTTATTGTCATAAATTTGTGAGATAAGATGGAGGACATATGGTTCTAACATCCCCGTGTAACAATGGGTATTTTGAAAGACGTGTTTTCGATTGCTCAAATTCTAAATTTTGCGATATGCTGTTGCACGTTCGGCTTCAGATGTTTTTCTTTTTGGGGTTCCAATGGGTCTAAATATAAACATATTACTCGTAAAAGGTCTTGAGTACGCAGAAAAAGATTTTTTTTCGATGGTTGACTTTTTTGTACCAAATATATTTTATATATGTATATATATATATATTTCCATGGTAAAATTGGTATTAGTGCAAGAATCAACGAAATCGAACGCTGAACAAACCGTTCACTAAACTATAAAAGCCTAGGGGTATATTACATTATGCGATAGTAACATACGCTTAAAAGTATGCTACATTAAAATATTTCCAGGTAAAGAAAAAAAATTAAATGCAGTTGACTACATTTTACTCGGGATTTTCTTTCGAGACCATTTTTGTAAATAATTAGTCAGAGGATTCAGAAAAATTGTTTCATCTGAAACAGCAATTTTATTGAAACAATATTTTGTAATGGTCAAAATGTGAACTGAATATATTATGGTAAAGGTCCAAATAAAATGCGAATTTGGTACTTTTAAAGATAGGGCTAAATCAATTGCACCGGTCAACAAAAACAAACTTTTTTCTTGGGTTTCTGTTTTAATGCATAGATTCTGATGCTACCCATCAAAAGACGCAAAAATATGCATTCTTTGCTTTTAAAGTTTGGTTTTGTAAATTTTACACCAATAAGAACATTTTGAAGTTAAAACCTTACTAAATTAGCTAAACATTTTTAAATGATGCATCGATTTTCTTCGAAATGGGGTCATTTAATTCATGAGCGATCTGACATTACGATAAAATCATAAAAATATAACAGTTGTGCATTTTTAGATTGTTTTATGGGCTTGTTATTTGAAAATTATTAAAATTTTCTCAAAAAATATGATCTTTTTGCAATGTTTTGTAAGATATCGGCGAAACCGCTGAACGGATGCAAAATGGTTTTGTAAGAAGTTGAAGGCTACATAATATTGAAATATTTAAAACTTTCCTGAGCCAATTCGGAGAAATCGTTCTCTAGTTGAATTTTAAGCATATTAAAGTTAGAAAAAAACCAGTAAGGAAAGGCTAAAGTCGGGCGGGGCCGACTATATAATACCCTACACCACTCTCGTAATATTGAATAACTCTGATATATAAATTTTGTAATTCATGTATAAATTGTTTACATAAATTTACTTTTGGGACTTTTTATACTTAAATAATACCCTGTACCACAGTGTGGTGTAGGGTATAAAAACGATTGGATCTAAAGAGCCAAATCGGATGAAACATATATATGGGAGCTATAGCTAAATCTTTACCGATTTTCTTCAAATTCGGCAATGTTGGTGCATGGATCATGAAACTCTACCATTCTAAATTTCAAAATGATTGGATGTAAAATACAGTTTCTATAGAACTAAAGGGCCAAATCGGACGAAACATATATATGGGAGCTATAGCTAAATCTTAACCGATTTCCTTCAAATTCGGTAGTGTTGGTTCATGGATCAATAAACTCTACCATTCTAAATTTCAAAATGATTGGATGTAAAATACAGCTTCTATAGGACTAAAGGGCCAAATCGGACGAAACATATATATGGGAGCTATAGCTAAATCTTAACCGATTTTCTTCAAATTCGGCAATGTTGGTTCATGGATCAAGAAACTCTACCATTCTACATTTCCAAACGATTGGATGTAAAATACAGCTTTTATAGGACTAAAGGGCCAAATCGGACGAAACATATATATGGGAGCTATAGCTAAATCTAAACCGATTTTCTTCAAATTCGGTAGTGTTGGTTCATGGATCAAGAAACTCTACCATTCTAAATTTCAAAATGATTGGATGTAAAATACAGCTTCTATAGGACTAAAGGGCCAAATCGGACGAAACATATATTGGGAGCTATAGCTAAATCTTAACCGATTTTCTTCAAATTCGGCAATGTTGGTTCGTGGATCAAGAAACTCTACCATTCTAAATTTCAAAACGATTGGATGTAAAATACAGCTTCTATAGGACTAAAGGGCCAAATCGGACGAAAGATATATATGGGAGCTATATCTAAATCTGAACCGATTTTCTTCAAATTCGGCAATGTTGGTTCATGGATCAAGAAACTCTACCATTCTACATTTCCAAACGATTGGATGTAAAATACAGCTTTTATAGGACTAAAGGGACAAATCGGACGAAACATATATATGGGAGCTATAGCTAAATCTAAACCGATTTTCTTCAAATTCGGTAGTGTTGGTTCATGGATCAAGAAACTCTACCATTCTAAATTTCAAAATGATTGGATGTAAAATACAGCTTCTATAGGACTAAAGGGCCAAATCGGACGAAACATATATATGGGAGCTATAGCTAAATCTTAACCGATTTTCTTCAAATTCGGCAATGTTGGTTCATGGATCAAGAAACTCTACCATTCTAAATTTCAAAACGATTGGATGTAAAATACAGCTTCTATAGGACTAAAGGGCCAAATCGGACGAAACATATATATGGGAGCTATATCTAAATCTGAACCGATTTCAACCAAATTCTATAGCGATCTTAACAGCTGCGAAATACTCTAAACTGCAAAATTTCAGAACGATCGGAGTGAAATTGCGACCTGTAGTCGACGAACAACTTTACATGGACGGACGGACGGACGGATGGACAGACATGCTTAAATCGACTCAGCTAGTGATTCTGAGTCGATCGGTATACTTTAAGGTTATTTTCAGGTGTTACAAACATCTGCCGTGAAACAAACTTATAATACCCTGTACCACAATGTGGTAATTATATCTCACAATACTGTGAGATATAATTATAATATAATAATATAAAGTCCAGTTGTATACCTCAAAAATATAATATAGCAAATACGAAAGCCCTGCATATAAGTATACTATGTTAAACTGTACCTGACGATTTGCGGAACGCAGTAGTTTGTGTGTGTGCTTTCATCTCTTACACCAACCACTCACTAACATTTTTAATGCAAGTTACTTTAACCCCTACGACTATAACATTATGTTTAAATTGGCAAAATATTTACATATTGTACGAAATAGGACAAGTTATAAAACATTTAGATATAGCCCAGTTGTATTCCTCAAAAACATTGCATATTACGTCCCATCCTTAAAGTATGCTACTGAAACAAATATATGTAGCAAATACGATAGTCCTACATATATTATGTTAAACTGCATCCAACGATTAGCGGAAAGCAGTACTTTGCGCGCGTATATACTCTCCTCTTCCATTAAACGTTCACTAAAACTGGTAATGTAATTTCGTGTAACCCCTACAACTAAAACAACCGTTTTCACGCTAACCACAAAACTAGTAACCGCTTAAAATACGTAATTTTCTCTATAAATAATTAATAGCACAGTAATTAAGTTAATTTTGGACAATTAAAAATTTAAACTGTATTACGCAACCGACATGCACAAAATGCAATGACCAAACAACGACAACGAAATTTAATCACAAATTCCAACAAGACTACATACTAAAAACAAGTATGAAAATAATATGAAAAACGCAAATTTTTTCAAATAAATACTATTTAACGAATAATAAATTAATATAGAATTGTAATTTTCATGGTATTTTCATGGTAATACCCAAACCACAGAGGGAGGGAAACGCAAACAACGCCCCGGCGCCGTCGCACCACAACGAGAGAGCGGCGAAGGTGTGTGACGCGAAACTAGCAATTAGCATACTTTTAGGAGGGAGTGTACGGTGGACGCCTAATAATATTCGCCAGACAAAATAAAGAAATTTTATGCCTAAATTGTTTTGTGAGACATTTACACAAAGCAGCACACCATCGAGACAACAACTACGTGTATATAGAAATTAGCTCGTACCTTATCTGTTCGACAGCCCTACCTTATCGGTAACATACAAACAGAGTGAACAAAAATGACATTTTTAGTTTCCATTAGTTAGTAATTTATTATAAATAACATATATTATTTCCCCCCCACAAAACATTTGGAGTTTGCGATGGGGAGCTTAATTTTAGGCTTTATGCCTAGCAAACTAGAAATGATTTGGTTTCTACTCCATTTGCCATTGGGCAATATTAACGCTCACACATAAATCAATATTAGCCACTGCGTGTGCATGTCCGTCGTGTCTAATGTGTGGGTGGAATTTTTTCAGGTTTGGGTCTCGGGTTCTAAGTTTGACTTTGGTCAGCTGACCAGTTGTTGTTGGCTAATGGTGGTTGGTTCTTTTTTGTGTCGGACTTTCGGTGTTTTTGTTTTGTTGTGTTTTTTGGGCTACAAATCCATTTTTGTTGTTTTCTAGCACGCCTGTAATTAGGCTTTACACTTTGGTTAGCTATTTACACACATTAATAGAGTCGATTTTGTGGATTGAATTCGCGCAAAACTAATTAAGTGAATTTAACAGAGCACAGAAAAAACCGAAGTAATCTAACACAAATTTTGGTATTTGATTACTGGTAATTTTTTTTATTGAATTTATAAAATAAAGCTAAAGCTTTAAAGCAAACAAAAAATATAAGGAAACACAACATTTAGAATACAATTTAAAAAGTGATAAGATAAGTGATAACATTAAATAATTTATTCTATGGAATGCAGTATTTCTTTAACACTTTATATATGGCACATGAACTAGTAAAGCCTAAATATATATTGACGTTTTTGGAACAAATAATACACATCCCAAAAGTATGCAATGATATGTTGTTAGGTTAGGTTAAGAATGGCAGCCTGTATAACAGTCTCAATTGGATTATATAGTCCATTGTGCTAACACAGGGACGCAAGGGAAGACATGCGTTTGCTTAAAAAAAGCTCAAAGGTTGGCGGGTTTGAACATCACAGAAGTTAGCTAACTTCCCAAAGAAATTAGAGCCTAGGGTGACATGCCGCCTTCTAGGGAGAGCGGGGTGCAGACACATAAGGTGTTCTACAGGGTGTCCGCCGGGAAGGTATACTACTTTGTTTTGCCGCCATTTTGGTAAACATTAGTCTTGAAAATTCACTCGTATTTGGCAGTCGTGAAGTAGAGACTTGGCAAATTTTTTATGGAAAATTATTCGATAAACCAACGTGTTTCAATCGTTAAAACATGACAACCCCTATTTTCATGAAAAAATCATAATGAGTGACGAGGCACATTTTCATTTGAATGGATATGTGAATAAACAGAATAGTCGATTCTGGGCAATGGAAAACCCTTATTCATCAGTCACCTTTGCATCCATTCAAAGTGACTGTCTGGTGTGCAATTTGGTCAGGAGGAATCATTGGACCTTACTTCTATGAAAATGAAAACTGTCGTGATATGAATGAAAACATTTTAACGCCAGAACTGCATGCTTTGGGCTTTTGGGCCTCTTCGAGAGATAACACGGTCCGGAAACTTTTCCCGTAACAGAGCAATGGTTTCGTTGCTTGTGTGGCACGTAGCGCCGTTTTGTTGAAAGTAAACGTTGTCCATATCTATACCATCCAACTCCGAACATAAAAAATCATTTATCATCTCCCGATAGCGCAATCCATTCACCGTAACTGTTGATCAAACCTCATTTTCGAAAAAGTAAGGTCGAATGACCCCGCCGGACCATAAACCCCACTAAACAGTCACACATTGAAGATGGAGAGGCTTCTCAACAATAACTCTTGGGTTTTCCGAGCCCCAGATGCGACAATTTTGCTTGTTGACGTAGCCACCGAGGTGAAAATGGGCCTCATCAGTCAAGATGATTTTTCGAATTTTAATAATTTCATTGCGTTGTTGAATCGTGTATCGTTCCATTTTTAGTAATGGCGTTGTTTCTACTTGTCAAATGTCAAAGAATAAAAGCTTCAAAAGTGACAGCTACCGAAATACCGGGTGATTCAAAATAACACCTCTTGTTGGAAAACCCGTATATGGAAGCAGGTACGAAAGACTCTTAACTGAAACATGTCGAAACGATCGGAATGAAACTGCGACCTTTACTCAACGAACAACATAAGATGGACAGATGGACGAATCGGGGTACTTTAAGGGGGGGGGGGGGGGTAGCCATGAAACAAACTTATAATACCCTAACCACGGTATAGCGTCGGGTATAAAAAGCTACTTCCTCAAAGAGACAATTGGTACATCTAATATACTCGTAGTTGAAAATTCCGAATTTAATATTGATTATGTTTATTATATTGGAAGACTATTTGTCCATAATAATTTTTCCAGCATACATATCGGCCTTAGTTGTAGTACTCGGTATGTTAAATTCCACATGCCAGTAAACTTTTAAGTTATTGCAGAAAGACCTGCATTTGATATTTCCTCTCTTCAAAGCTACATTGCCTACATTTGGGGGACATATGTTACTAACTTACTTATGGAAGCATAATTTTGAGAAATTTTATTTTTAACCAAAAATTTACTATCTCAGCTAGTTTCTTTAAATCCTTTCAATTGAATAGTTCCAATATAATTTGGAAATTCTGAATTGAAACTCGCACATATTTTTTATATTTTTAAGACTATTTTTCCAGAATAATTTTTCCAGCAGAACTTTCGACCTTAGTTGTAGCACTCCATATATTAAATTCCACACTCTAATAACTTTTCATGTTATTGCTGATCGAACCCTGCATTTGATGTTTCCTTTACTTCAAAGCTTCATTGCCTACATTTAGGGGCCACACATTAATTGCTTGCCTATCAAAGCATACATTTGAGAAAATTGATTCCCTTCAAGTTTACATTGGAAAATTTTTCAAGCACTTGTGTATGTTTACTTTAACTTCTACTTTTTTGAGAACAAATTTAATTTCTCTTTCCTTATGAGTTTTGGGAAAATATCTATCAGTGGCTGACAGCAAAGGCCCGGCCGGGTCTTTGTGTGAACATAAAAAGGCTGTACGGATATATATCATATATATTTGACAATCTATATATGTATATACATACATATGACAGCTGTCATCTATATCATATACAGGTCTACCAATATACACATATGTATATACAGACACACTCATATGTACGTACAACATTTACTTTATACTACTACATTACCTTCTTTTTCATTTCAATAAATGGAACTTGAAATATAAAGGTCTGTTCGGAGAAAATATGAACGACATGAATGTGGGTGGACATACATGTGTGTGGGTGTGTATGTATGTATGCGCTTGTGTGTTTCTGAAAGGACTTGAACATGTATTTAAAAGTGTACACATGTGTCATGTACCCATTTTGCGAGTGTTTCAGGCTGACTGGGTGTGTGTGAGTGCGTATTGGCCTTGTGTTGTATTGCTTCTTTGTACACACACACACAAAATAAACAGACACTTTTTGCCTATTCCGTTGCCAATCAAATATCACAAGCAGATACTCAATAAACACACTCATCAACTTTAACTATACCTTTATCAAAAAGTGTATAAAATATCAATAAAAAATTCCTTTTTCTCTTTCCTCCCCCAGAAAATATTGGTTATGAGAATGTCAAAGGGAAAAAGGCAGCCTCACATGACACACTCTTCAAGACAGGACATCATCATATCTGCTCTTTGGGAACATATACAGGCGATGGATGCTTCTTTTCTTTGCATTCTTCTCATCTTTTCTCCCCGCCATTGAAGAAGGATGAAATGTCTCCTAACGTATAACACATAAAATTAAGTCAAGAAAAGCATCAAGCTGAGTGTGTGTGCGGGTGTATGCCGGGAAGAGAGTGTAAGGGGCATTATGGGAGTTAAATGTATGTGGGGCATATGGGGAGAATGTCGGTCCAATGGCTGGTTTAGTTGCAAGTGTTGTATGTATTATTAGTTTTTGTAAGGATATGTTCTTCTACTTCTTCATATATCCAAATATATGTAAGTGACTCCTCTTATGTCAGTGTGTGTGTAGCTTTCTTCATAATATGCATGACAAGCATATTGTATGTGTCATTTAATACATGCTGAGTTGAGTTGAGTTGCGTTGTGATGAGCAACAAAAAAACTGAAAAAGTCCTTTTTGAAAATTTCATCTCTTAAGTGTAAGATTTTCAAAAGAGGAGAGAGAGGTACTGACATTTGTTCAGTATATCCTGAACATATACTACTATATAGTCTAAGCTTTGTGAAGATTACCTGGCTACTGAACGTACCATGAGAGCATTGTATTAGCGTCATAAGTTTGAATATATGTATCTACATCGAGGAAGGAGAGATGTCAGTTATACTTTCCGCTTCATTGATTTCTGATAGGGTTGCTCTGCTCTCGATTGGAGTAGGGAGTAATATTACATTTCTTAGAATAATTGAAAACGGTCATATAGGATATTAATATTGAAAATATGTCAGTACAATGTCAAAGAGATTTTTGTAGATTTAGATTTAATATAGGCATACTTTGATTAAAGTAAAGGCTACATTTCATTAAACGTAAAGACATTTTAGGTTTTATTAAACGTTTAAGACTGCATTGCGTGAAAGTAGTTAAAAGATCTAAGAAGAAGATTCGGAAAAGAAGTATTGAAAATATTAGAGAATCAAAATTTCACTTAATTTTAACCCTTTGTATTGTAGGCACAAGACCGAGTGAACCAATATGGCTCATCTTCAAATTTGGAAATTTTGAAAGGAAAAAATGGCATCTACAAAAATTATTTCTGCTTAAAAAGGAAAACTAGTATATCGCTAAACCCCAATGGTGGACTTCTGAGCTAGCGGCTAAGAAAAAGACCTGCAACAAGCTATTCAACAAAAAAAAATTATGAAATACATACATCATCCACTGGCTGGAGAAGATATATGAAGCCTGCGATAAGCTCTCTTACACTCGTATCTCCACTATATGCAGGAATACCAAAGTGGTATTCATACCCAAAGCGGGAAGGATATCACACACTAATCCAAAGGACTGTAGGCCAATTAATATACAGTATTTTTCGCTTAGCTGCATTGCACTTAAGTGGTTTTTGACATTACCTTCACAAAAGGGAAAATACATTGCACGTTAGTTCGCTTTGAATAGAAAATATTATACTTATGTATATTTCGTTTTAAGTGCACAATTCAGTTAATTTTATCATATTTTTCAGTCACTTACGGGCTTTATTAGAACAATATATTACATTTAGCGACTTTTTTGAAAACAAAACCTCTGTTTGTTTATTCGTGTTCAAAGTTCAGAGAGAACTTGCAATTATGTGAGAACAATTTAGAGAGCAGAAAGGTCGTGTTATTGTCTGTATATTTTGAAGCTGTTACAAAACAAGAGAGTGAGAGCAGGGCTAAAAATAGCCGTTGAGTTTTTATGTATGCATGCACGCAAAAGTTTCGCAACAACACAGCTACACATTTCATACGCACTTTTGTTTTGTAGTGATTTCGATCATGCTCAAATTGAATGCAGAATCAGCATCAAAATTTCGCTTAAGTGCACATAAGGCGCTTAAGTGAACCGGATAAGTGCACATTTTTGCAGCTAAGTAAATACCGTATTATGAAATTATTCCCTTAAAGGCACAAAAGTAATCGAGGCAGTTAAGCAAAAAATACAGTTCCCTCATTCCTGCTTGCATACAACAAGACCAATTGTGCCGAACTGATGGGCACTATCAATTCAAGCAATTCACTATGGTGGCCTTTCTTGACATTGAAGGGGACTTTAACAACATTCAATCAGTGTGAATTATAGCTTCATAAGACTAAATCAGCGTTTGCTCAAAAGAAGTCCTATAAAAGCAAGTCTCGGGGCCCAACTGTAATAAGGTTTGTAAACAGAGGGACTCCAAAACTCCACTAATTTGGAATCTAGATGTGAATGGAACTCTGTTATATTTAGAAAGTAGTGGCTGCAAGGTCGTTCCATAAGAGGATAACTTTTTAATCGCAGTATGTGCAAATTCCCCAATGTAATCAGAGACATTCTACAGGTTGCTCTGAATAAATTATAAATAAGTAAAGATGGGCCGGAATTAGAGAACAGGACTTTCATTCAAACAAGAGAGAATTGGTTCTCTTTACTATTGTATATAGGATGATGTGCATCCACCTCGTCTAAATGGAACTGAAATAGTTTCTTCTGTGAGCGCCCCAGTAGGTGACTTGGCAGCGTGCTATGAGTTTGGGGGTCGTGGGTTCGATTCCCACCAGAAGCTCTGGTCTGTCGCTACAAAAATATAACAAGCAACGTGGTCTTTGTCACCCGGCTTTTACCTGGACCGTAAAATTAGAATATAAATTTACTTTGTATTGTAAACTATTACTTGAATTTTATAAAACGCAGATTAGTAATATTTTAGGTATGAGATTTTTACATGCTTTTCAATAGACACAAAAAATTTTTAACTCCTGTGACTTATAGATTTCTCGGAATAATTGATTGAGTTTTGATCGTTCCATGCAGACGAACGAAAATATGTTAGTGAAACAGTCATAGATAAAAAAAATGTCCTTCAGACTTAACTTACTGGAACGGGTTGGAAAGGAGAGCAGTAGCGGAACGTTTGGTCGTCCTTTCCTAAATTGGTCCATTGGATATATACATCAGTAGTTCTGCCTATACTATTATACGACATTGTAGTGTGCGGCGCAGCGTCTAAAATGCGATTGATCGCCCAGTCTACTAATGAATGTTTAAAGAACTGCCTGTCAGAGCACCAGCGGTGCTTTAAGGAATACGGCGAGTCTCTTTAAGCCATATCCAAATTGCAACAAGAGAGGAATTCAAATTAAACTGTCTCTCAATATCGAAGAATTATGGCTACATGAGAGTATCCTAATGTATTTCAAAGTTTATAAATCCTGTGGATATACTGCTCTCCTAAGAAAGAAAGGCACATCTCCATTTTGGTAGTTTTGAGGTATTTATCTTTAAGGTTTTTAACTTTTACACATTTATGTTAGGGTGGCAGCAGGTTTTAGCAGCTCAAATAGACCAATTTAAGTCCGAAACCTAAACTTAAAAGGCGTGAAAGTTAAAAAAATATAAAGTTAGATATCTCAAAGGTATTCAAAATGAGATCTGACTATGTTTCTTATGAGGGCAGTATACGAGTATACCATCGGTGTACACCATTGGTGGAGAGGAACTTTCCAGCTAAGATACCTACCATGGGGGAATGGGTTAAGAGAAAACCAGGCAGATTAGCTGAGTTTGAATAGAGAAGCTTAGTAGGAATAATGAGCATCATTTCATTGGACATACACCTAAGCGAGTAGTCGGATAGTTGTGTGTTTTCCATTGTATGCCCTTAATTTGGTCAAGACTGTTAAAGAGTCATATTCTAAGAATCTTGTTATAGTATTTGTGAAATATGGGCAGTGATTAAAGTATCTCTACGGCTCTAACGTTTCGTTATCCTCCCCTCATGACCTGCAGGCGTTTGTATCTACAATACCTATTTTATGTACTTGGACTTGTACGCCTGTGTGTCCTGTAGGAATACTTAGGATCTTACTCAGTAACTATCTGGCAGTACTTACAATCTACACCACTATACAAATAGTTGGAAGCTTGAAGAGAAGGTAGGACACTGATTACATTTTATAACTTAATCAGAACTTAATTATGATATATGTAGCTCACAGACTAACAGATACTTGCAGTGCCTGTCGAGACGGAAAAATACCAATAAGGGATATTGCCATGAGCCTGCGTCGCAACATAGTACCCAATACTGGCATTTCCTCCGACATCCAGCGTGCCATCAAAACTTTGGAGGCTACCTCCCTAAATTCACAGAAAGTCCTCAACCTTTTAAAGAGATCCCGAGGAACAGCAAAGCCGATGAAATTGCTAGGAAAGGCAGGACGTTACAAATTCTCGAATAATTTGCCTATATTGATGTGCCACTGATCACATGCAAGATTTGGCACGATGAAGTCAGGTTGTCCAATGAGAGATGAACAGAAATTTATACCTGTTGGGTAGCTAAATAAATCTGGTCATGACAAGGCCAGAAAAGTTAAAAATATTTCCTCTCACTGTAGAGGAAAAACTGTCTACGTTAATGTGCCGCTGTTCTGACGGGACAATGACTGATTGGCGAACACGCCATGAATGCGACTGTTGATTCCAATTACTTCAGCAGAAGCTGCGGAGATGGAGAAGTAAAGAAGAGCATTGAGCACATGATTTTTATACTATTGCGCAAGTCTACATTTCTGGCCCGTACATATATTCATATTGTTCATAGCTTTGCGTATCACACAGGTTGGTTCCGACGAGTGGCAACAGGGCGTGAGGACCCCAATTGGTATATGAGTTTGGGAATTAATTCCAATGACTTCTGCAGAAGCTACGGAGATGAGGAAGTAGTGGGGAACATTGAGCACTGGAATATTTCAAGTTCTGGATGGAGTAAACTACGTCTGGATATACTTGTGTCGGCCTTTCTAGGAAGTCTGTAAGATCTGGTCGGTGCAGATAGTCGGATTATTGAAAGCTTTGTGTATTAAACAGGTTAGTTCTGGGGAGAGGCAACTGGGCCCGTAGTACCATTAGGGATCTCCATTTTTCGTTGTGAGCTGGTAACTCCGGCTTCCACTCTAACCTAACAGCCTGTTTCTCTGTGTCGAACAATTTTCCTACAATTTGTATTTTGTGGTGCTTAGATGCTAAATCGGAAGACTATATCTAAATCTGAACAAATTTTCTTCAAATTAGGCAAGGTTTGTTCTTGGGAGCTCCAGTATTTTTAGGTGTTAATTATAATAAATAAGTGAAGCGGCGTTAAGATCTGACAAGCCGAATTTTGCATACCCTACACCATAGACTGCATGTCAACCAGAGTTGCCAGATATGACGATTTATCGTCATTTTGACGATTTTTAGAGCCAAAAAATAGGACGATTGACAATTTTTGTCCTGTAAATGTCTTTTAATTTTTTTTCTTATATTAAGGACTTGATTTGTAATTCATTCGAAATATAATTTAAAATATTAAAAATTAGAATTGTTAGAAAAATTCTCGAATCTCTCAAAGAGGCTCTGGTCGGTCGCTGGAAAATACAGCAAGCAACAGGATCTTTTTCACCCGGTTTTTCCCTGCACCTTAAAACTGGAATATAAACGCAAATGACCAAATTTAAGTACAATCGGTTATACGGTTTCTATATACAAATTTCCACCATTAATCCTGAGAATTTTAAATATTGCCAAAATTCAGCGTAATCGGATAGCACATGTGGTTTCTAATGCATCAAGAAGTTGAATCTATGTAGTTGAACCTTTGTATGGAGACTACATAAAACCATGAATATACGCTGGACCCTGTTGGTGTGAATGGTTCTATTCAGTTTGTCAAATTTCTTCCCAATCGGTTGAAGTCTGTTGTGGATTCTATGCCATAAATAAATAAAATCGACTGGCATCTTTCTCTGAGGAGTATATCGAAATATGGACGCATAACAGCATGTCTAGGGTCCACAACTCTAACAAGGTTTGTAAACAGAGGGACCCCGCAAGGAGGAGTACTGTCTCCACTAATTTGTAACCTAGCGGTGAACGAAATCCTGCTAGATCTAGAACGTTTTGGCTGCAAGGTCGTGGCATATGCGGACTACGTGGCAATCGCAGTGAGTGGCAGATTCGTAAACCTCCTCAGAGACATCCTACAGGTGGCTCTGAACAAGTTGGCTAGATGGGCCAGAAGCAGCGGTTTGGGCGTTAACCCCAACAAGACAGAATTGGTTCTCTTTACTAGGATGAATAATGTCCCACATGTGGACCCTCCACCTCGGATAAATGGAACAGATCTAGTCTTTTCTGAAAGTGCAAAATTTTTAGAAATTCTAGATAGGAAAATGTTGTTTAGACTTAACGTATTGGAACGTGTAAGGAAGGCCAACGTCGCCTTATATTCCTGCAAAAAGGCTGTAGGGTCGCGGTGGGCACTCTCTCCTAAAATCGTCCACTGGATATATATAGCAGTAGTTCGTCCAATACTGTTATACGGTATTGTGGTATGGTGGACGGCAACTGACAAACTAACCATCACCAACCTACTAACAAAGGTTCAGAGAACTGCCTGCCTGAGCATAAGCGGAGCCTTAAGGACTACAGCGACCGAGTCTCTACAAGCCTACTAACAAAGGTTCAGAGAACTGCCTGCCTGAGCATAAGCGGAGCCTTATGGACTACAGCGACCGAGTCTCTACAAGCCCTACTCCATATACTGCCGATTAATATTGTTGCGAGAGAAGTTGCAACCAAAGCGGCAATAAGATTAAACTGCCTATCAATGTGGAGGTACAAGGACTATGGTCACATGAGGATATCAAAGTGTAGTGCTATGGTAACCGACCGAGTGGACTATATACCAACTGTGTACACCTTCGAGAGAAATTACATCACTATGATTCCTGCCAGAGATGAATGGGTCGGCAGAATACCTGGTAATATAAACCATCTCCACTTTTATACGGATGGTTCGAAGCTTGATGAAAAGGTTGGCTTCGGAGCAAACTGTGAAGAACTTAGTCTGGAAATATCTCACAGACTACCAGATACCTGCAGTGTCTATCAAGCCGAAATAACGGCAATATGGGAAGTCGCAACATGGTAACCAACACTGGCGTTGTCATTTACTCGGACAGCCAGGCTGCCATAAATTCTCTGAAGGCAACATCCCTAAATTCACAAACAGCCCTCGACTGCCGCAGATCTCTTAACGAGATGGCTGAGCAGTTTAATATACACCTCATATGGGTGCCTGGACATAGGGATATCCCGGGGAACTGCAAAGCCGATGAACTTGCTAGGAAAGAGACGACAATACAAATTCTCGAAGAATTTGCACATATTGGTGCGCCACTATCCACGTGCAAGCTTTGGCTTAGGCAAGAGGCAATCAGGCAGTCCAACGAAAGATGGACAGAAATCGGCACCTGCAGGGTAGCTAGACAAATCTGGCCAAGGTATGACCTGAGAAGGTTAAAATATCTCCTCGCACTAGAGAGGAAACGATTGTCTACGTTAGTACAGGTTCTGACGGGACACTGCTTGATCGGCGAACACGCCACAAGATTGGCTATTGACTCCAATGACTTCTGCCGAAGCTGTGGAGATGAGGAAGAAGTGGAGAGCATTGAACACTTGCTTTGCCGCTGTCCCGCTTTGAGTAAACGACGACTGGACATACTGGGGTCGGCCTTTTTAGGCAGCCTAACAGATCTTTCCAGTACTGATATTCGTACTATCGATAAATTTATATATCAAACAGGTTGGTTTCGATGAGGGGCATTTCAGCCCGTGGTAACACTAGGGACCTACACTGGTCTATGTGAGCTTGTAAAAAAAATACGGCTGCCACCCTAACCTAAACCTAAACCTAATGGACCATTTCCATTATTATTGCAGTTCAATTATGTGTGATCGGCTCACAAAATTTAGTTGTAATTTCACTTTTGAGGATTCGCATAATCATTTGAGAGTACCTATAAAAATTCCTATTAGTCTTTGAAACATGTTTTTCGTCCGCAAAAGCTGTAGTATCTGGTAGATTTTTATGATGAAGATTTTTTGACGATTTCGGAAATTTATTTTGATGATTTGACGATACTTGTACCCCTATTTTGACGATTTTCGGTCAAATTCGTCTGGCAAAACTGATGTCAACTGTTTTTTGATTCTTTGAAATTTGTTGCGTTAAGAAGTAAAATCTTGAGGTACCTTTGTGTGGGGGCTATATCAAAACATTGACCTATGCTGACCATTGTTCGTGTGAAGGGTTCTGGATATACATACTCCCAAATTACCAATTTCAGTTCGGCCAGTTGAAATTTGCATTATCTATGGCGTTAATAAGTCAAATCGGACAGAAAAAATTGATCGATACTCGTATTGCTCGTTTTCAATCCCAAGTTACCTGCAGCTATAAGAAGTATCTGTACCAAATATAAGTCATCGAGCTCAATTATTGTAGTACTAACTTTGTACTAAAGTAGTTGCGAGTATAATTCATGTGGAGGTTTACTGTTTGTGGAAAATTTTAATTTGTAACAAAAGCAGGACAAATCCATCATTTGTGAAAAAGGAGGGAGGACACTGGTTAAAAAGGAGGACATGTCCTCCCATAGGAGGACGTATGGTAACCCTGCCTATACATCTGCTATAGTAGGAGATGCTTAGTGTTGTACTTTAGGCGTGCGTTACTAGGCAAGATATAATTTTCGCTTAATTTCCTACAGTTCTGCATGTGTTGCCGATTTTTCGGTGCAAAATATTTAATTGGCCACATTTTGGAATTTCGATTGCCAAATTGAATAAGGCATATGTTGTTGATTATAGGAGTGTTCTAATTGACAAACTAGCGTTTGCGCTTTATTTTGCATTGAATTTTACGCAGCACTGCCTTGTTTTGTCGACTTTAAGGTTGAAAAGTATTGACTTGCAGCATTTGTATTTAATTTGTCATCAATCTAGCCTACTTTTTAGCTTGCCAAGCGAAACACGGAACACATATATTTTCTATGGATTCCTTTTACTCTCATTCCACTGATTTCATAATTAGTTATTTAATTTGTGTCTTTAATTCTATTACTCGAAAAATCACAGCCTACACATACATATATATAAAAGCTCAGCCTGTCATTATCATGCCCTGAAATCAATTAGCAATACTTGTGTCGTTCTATTGATTGGCTGCCCTCACCCCTCTCAGCCTATGGGAGAAATGGGAAAGCTATCAGTTAAAATGATTTTTCGGATCTTCTCCAAAAAAGCAAATACCCGAACTGTAAACTTTTGCACAAAACCAATGCAATAAGTATTTATTTATTCCAGACACGTCTTCTAATTGATATCGAGTAATGCCAAATCTATATCGATGGTTGTGGCATGTGAGATGTTTTTCGGGTGATGATGATTGTGACTGTAGCGATGATGATGAGGAGGACGAAGACGAGTTCGATGATAATCACGTTTACATTGATGATGGGGAAAGCACACACACACACACTCGACTAAAAATAATGTGGTTTTTCTCCATTTGTTTACAAATGTATGAAGTGAACGTGAATTACTCCTGAATATGGGTTTTTTCGGTGTGCATATGTACATATATTTGTGGGGCGCCCAAAAGTATGCTACACTATTATTTTTGTCGGCCAGGCCGATGATATACCCACAAAAAATTCCAAACAAAACACAGTCAGACGTACATGATGGAAGGACATTGCTGTTTGATGTCTTGTATCCTCGATTTGGCTGATGGTCTCTGTGTCCCTGTCTGTGTGTGCGAGTGTGAGCGACGAGTTCATTTAATATGATGTTCCAAACTCGATATTATTGAAATCATAGCTTGGTGGCCTGAACTCAGGCATTGTGGGGAGGTTCAGCTCGTTTTTTGTTCGGTTTTGTTTGTTAACTCTATGATAGTGATGAGTCCTGGAAATATATATACTGTTGTGTACATATATATAACAACTGACGACGTATCGATTGCATGCACGAATGTGCAGCATCAGGACTACGAGTACGAGAGGATGAGGACGAGAATGATGATGATACCACTCATGTTTGAAGGTTTAAATGTGTAAGTGCGGACGTGTGTATGTGTTTGCTCAGTACACATGTGAGTTCAATTGGAAAATCGTGAGGAGTTTGAAAGCAAATATACTGAAGCATCATACACTATCTCATACACACACGCACACTTTTACTCTGACTGAATCCTTTCCACACATTCATATAACCTCCAAAAAAAAAACGAGGAACTAGATTTACTTGTATTTTTTTTTCACATTGATGCTGCACTTGTTTCTACTGCCACTGCTGCCGTGGCTGTTGTTTTTGATCGCATGGCTGATTGTGTGCTGTGCTGTGTTCCATATTGAAACCATATGATGGAAAATCACGAAAATCTATTTAGTTCGATATGCTGTAAAGTATGCTATAGCAAATGCAGTTAAGCATTAAATTGTTACTCAACAAAAAGAGGACGAACCGGCGAACGAACGAATGAATGAACGTTTCGACGAATCGATTTTGCAGAGGAAAAATCAAGTGGAAAAAATATTGGATCAACAGAAAATTGCTAGCAAATTTACAATTGAATTATTAAAGCTTTGGGCCAACAAGAAAAACTTGCAGATAAATGAAAAGAAAACGCACAGCTGAAATGGCTGTCAAAGAAAATTGCTAGTGCGAGCTGAGAAGATTGTAGTGAACTTCAGGGACAATGACCAAGAGAACATTTGGAAGTGGTCTTTAAAGGATTTTCGGGAAATCAAGAGAATTAAAGCAGATATCAAGCAGATTCAGGGGATGACGGATAATATATATATATATATATATATATGGAAAAAACATGAAAAATAATATTAAAACAAACCTGTAACCAGATCACATCGATTAAAATGAGGTGTAAAAGTCAGTATGTCATATTTTATTTGGCAAAGATGAAATATGCGCTAGCTTTCCAAATAAAATATGTCATTATTTGCGCCTAAACAGGGGACAATTTTTATCATGCAATTGCTACCGACTTTATGAGTTTTCTCCTAGATATAGGCAACACCTGGCCGAGTTTCGTAAAAGTAAATATAAAACAGTAATGAAACACGCTAGCTTGTCATATAAGGGGAGTTTTGTGGAGTTACAGAAATTTAAATTAAAATAAAGCAAAGAAAAATAACATATATGTTGTTGCTATTTATTGTTGGTCTGTGCTTTTGTTTTTCAGTCAGAATTTATTCGGTTCGAGACCATATGTTTCAGTTACTTTCTGTTTATTGCAAAAAGTAATAGAACCAAATACAACCAGTAAGGAAAGGCTAAAGTCGGGCGGGGCCGACTATATAATACCCTACACCACTCTCGTAATATTGAATAACTCTGATATATAAATTTTGTAATTCATGTATAAATTGTTTACATAAATTTACTTTTGGGACATTTTATACTTAAATAATACCCTGTACCACAGTGTGGTGTAGGGTATAAAAACGATTAGATCTAAAAAGCCAAATCGGATGAAACATATATATGGGAGCTATAGCTAAATCTTTACCGATTTTCTTCAAATTCGGCAATGTTGGTTCATGGTTCAAGAAACTCTACCATTCTAAATTTCAAAACGATTGGATGTAAAATACAGCTTCTATAGAACTAAAGGGCCAAATCGGACGAAACATATATATGGGAGCTATATCTAAATCTTAACCGATTTTCTTCAAATTCGGCAGTGTTGGTTCATGGATCAAGAAACTCTACCGTTCTAAATTTCAAAATGATTGGATGTAAAATACAGCTTCTTCAGGACTAAAGAGCAAAATCGGACGAAACATATATATGGGAGCTATAGCTAAATCTTAACCGATTTTCTTCAAATTCAGCAATGTTGGTTCATGGATCAAGAAACTCTACCATTCTAAATTTCAAAACGATTGGATGTAAAATACAGCTTTTATAGGACTAAAGGGCCAAATCGGACGAAACATATATATGGGAGCTATAGCTAAATCGATTTTCTTCAAATTCGGTAGTGTTAATTCATGGATCAAGAAACTCTACCATTCTAAATTTCAAAACGATTGGATGTAAAATACAGCTTCTATAGGACTAAAGGGCCAAATCGGACGAAACATATATATGGGAGCTATAGCTAAATCTTAACCGATTTTCTTCAAATTCGGCAATGTTGGTTCATGGATCAAGAAACTCTACCATTCTAAATTTCAAAAGGATTGGATGTAAAATACGGCTTCTATAGGACTAAAGGCCAAATCGGACGAAATATATATATGGGAGCTATATCTAAATCTGAACCGATTTCAACCAAATTCAATAGCGATCTTAACAGCTGCGACATACTCTAAACTGCAAAATTTCAGAACGATCGGAGTGAAATTGCGACCTGTAGTCGACGAACAACTTTACATGGACAGACGGACGGACGGACGGACAGACATGCTTAAATCGACTCAGCTAGTGATTCTGAGTCGATCGGTATACTTTATGGTGGGTCTAGCTGTGTTATTTTTAGGTGTTACAAACATCTGCCGTGAAACAAACTTATAATACCCTGTACCCTGTACCCTGTAAATTAAAATACGGGGTTGGTTAGTAGTTCTTAAATTCTTAAATTCAATTTACTGCTTCCATAGGTATTTCAGCTGATTTAAGTTAAAGGCATACACTATTCCTATTGAATTCTGAAGATGATAGAGTGGTGTCTATCGAAACTGCAGTCAATTCTACCAAACAATTAAAACTCTCTACCAATTTTTGTATTTGTTTCTATTACTTGTTTTGCAATAGACAGAAAGTAACTGAAACATATGGTCTCGAACCGAATAAATTCTGACAGAAAAAATATATATTTAAAAAAATATATATTAAAAAATATATATTTAAAACTGGCTTTATTGGATAGAGAATTTTAAGGCATTAATGTTTAAATTTGGACCCCACGGCTGGCGCGTATATGGCGGCTATATTTCGCAAATACTGCTCTGATTTATCGGCGTAGACTATAGTTCACGAGTATTAAACCGATCGGAATAGAATAAGTTTTTGAGTCGATCTACTCTTCTTTCTTCCGGTCCACACATTCTGGTGATCAAAGTACAGGTCGTAAAGAATTGGTGTAGAAGCGAGAATTGGTATTGAAACATCTTACACCAGGGATCCTTTTTAAAAATGGGACATATTGGTTTATATGGTTTTGATATAGCTCCCATATAAAGGTCCACACCGATGTCACTTCTTGGCTCTCTAGAGAACACATTTTTCAATTAATCCTGCCGATATTTAAGAACTTTTACTTTACATTGCAGTTAATCGTATCTAGCAAAATGGGACACATTGGTTCATGTTTTTTTATATAACTCCCATATAAAGTTCCCCACTGATGTCGCTTCCTGATGCTATAAAGATTTCGGTGCAGATTTTTTAAAAACTCGGTAAGCAAAGACAGAATGTCGGACGTGCAAACTATATAGTACCCTACGCCTAATTGCCAAAATGCAAAGGTGAAAATCTGAACCGATTTTAAAACTTTGGGTTCATGGGGGCTATCGTAAATTGTTTCCAATGTTGCTCTGCGATTATGTATTAATATTATAGTTACCACTGCAAACAATGTCACCACCTCGCAACAACTAAAAAATGTTATTGCGACTGTCTTGAGGTAAGTTTTAATATTCCTTATCGAATTTGGAAATTTTTTGGTGATCCAGTCTAGTGTATACATAGGGTAATTCCAAAGCATGTGAATCAAAAAACACACATTTTTAAAATGACGCCTTTTTTAACAAAATTTGGCACAATGATTATAAAAATGAGTACGTGGCGTTTTTAGTTTTTTAAAATTCATTGTAGTTTTTGTGGTACAGAGCACCAAAGTTTCCTATCTCAAGAATTTTTCTGAAAATTACCATTTGTTAAATTATCCATATCTTCTTAAGCGCGTCGCGTATTTTGTGTATATATTAATACCAACGAAAATCTCTTGGGAAAGGGATGGAAAATATCCTTAACCCTTGAATATCTGAAAAGGATCAATTAATGTCCTTTTCAATGGTATTAATATTTTCAAAATACATGAAGCGGTTAAGAAGATATGGCTTATTCAACAAATAGTAATTTTGAGAAAATCCTTGAGATATGTAACATTGGAGCTCTGTACCACAAAAACTACTATGAATTTTAAAATTTGGTGAAAATTGAAAGGTGTCATTTTTTGAGTTGGTCGAACTGCTTTGGAATTAAACGTTATATTTTATATAAAACTGAAATAACTTATATAATTTTAGAACGATTTTCGCCATCCAAGGCTTTTTGTGAAACTGCTGACCGTTAAGTTTAGTTTTAATAAAAAACCAGTAAGGAAAGGCTAAAGTCGGGCGGTGCCGACTATATAATACCCTACACCACTCTCGTAATATTGAATAACTCTGATATATAAATTTTGTAATTCATGTATAAATTGTTTACATAAATTTACTTTTAGGACATTTTATACTTAAATAATACCCTGTACCACAGTGTGGTGTAGGGTATAAAAACGATTGGATCTAAAGAGCCAAATCGGATGAAACATATATATGGGAGCTATAGCTAAATCTTAACCGATTTTCTTCAAATTCGGTAGCGTTGGTTCATGGATCAAGAAACTCTACCATTCTAAATTTCAAAACGATCGGATGTAAAATACAGCTTCTATAGGACTAAAGGGTCAAATCGGACGAAACATATATATGGGAGCTATAGCTAAATCTTAACCGATTTTCTTCAAATTCGGCAATGTTGGTTCATGGATCAAGAAACTCTACCATTCTACATTTCAAAACGATCGGATGTAAAATACAGCTTCTATAGGACTAAAGGGTCAAATCGGACGAAACATATATATGGGAGCTATAGCTAAATCTTAACCGATTTTCTTCAAATTCTGTAGTGTTGGTTCATGGATCAAGAAACTCTACCATTCTAAATTTCAAAACGATCGCATGTAAAATACAGCTTCTATAGGACTAAAGGGTCAAATCGGACGAAACATATATATGGGAGCTATAGCTAAATCTTAACCGATTTTCTTCAAATTCGGCAATGTTGGTTCATGGATCAAGAAACTCAACCATTCTAAATTTCAAAACGATCGGATGTAAAATACAGCTTCTATAGGACTAAAGGACCAAATCGGACGAAAGATATATATGGGAGCTATATCTAAATCTGCACCGATTTTCTTCAAATTCGGCAATGTTGGTTCATGGATCAAGAAACTGTACCATTCTAAATTTCAAATTTATCGGATGTAAAATACAGCTTCTATAGGACTAAAGGGTCAAATCGGACGAAACATATATATGGGAGCTATAGCTAAATCTTAACCGATTTTCTTCAAATTCGGCAATGTTAGTTCATGGATCAAGAAACTCTACCATTCTAAATTTCAAAACGATCGGATGTAAAATACAGCTTCTATAGGACTAAAGGACCAAATCGGAGGAAAGATATATATGGGAGCTATATCTAAATCTGAACCGATTTTCTTCAAATTCGGCAATGTTGGTTCATGGATCAAGAAACTCTACCATTCTAAATTTCAAAACGATCGGATGTAAAATAAAGCTTCTATAGGACTAAAGGGCCAAATCGGACGAAACATATATATGGGAGCTATAGCTAAATCTTAACCGATGTTCTTCAAATTCAGCAATGTTGGTTCATGGATCAAGAAACTCTACCATTCTAAATTTCAAAACGATCGGATGTAAAATACAGCTTCTATAGGACTAAAGGCCCAAATCGGACGAAAGATATATATGGGAGCTATATCTAAATCTTAAACGATTTCAACCAAATTCAATAGCGATCTTAACAGCCGCGAAATACTCTAAACTGCAAAATTTCAGAACGATCGGACTGAAATTGCGACCTGTAGTCGACGAACAACTTTACAGGGATGGACGGACGGACGGACGGACATCGTTAAATCGACTCAGCTAGTGATTCTGAGTCGATCGGTATACTTTAAGGTGGGTCTAGCTGTGTTATTTTAAGGTGTTACAAACATCTGCCGTGAAACAAACTTATAATACCCTGTACCACAGTGTGGTGTAGGGTATAATTAACCATTTCATGGCCAGATAATTTTTGTTTGTTTGTTGGTCCCAAAGGCATTAAAGAGAATTGTTTGCCATAAAAACTATCCTACGCTCTTTTATTCTACCTGAAAAATAACCATTTTGTACTTTTTTTTTAATTTTATTCGAAATATGTGTTATCATTCAAAACAATTCGAATTTTTATTTTCCCTTGAATTTCAACAATTTAACAGAAATGCAACAAAATATTTATCGAAGAGCTGCGCATGACATTTTCTGCTGTAATATGGAGTCCTAAACACGAAAAAAAAATTTGTGGTAAATTTTGTTTTAAAAAATTTGTTCCTCAAAATTCCAATTTTCTTGGAAAATGCGTGTAATATTTGGACCATATTTTTTGAAGTCTATCCGGCGGAAATCCGTTTTGGGTCATTTTAAGTCGTTTGAGCAATGTCCGTCCGTCCGTCTGTCTGTCTCTCTGTGAGTCTGTATGTCTGTCTGCTGGCTGGTGCGCACGATAACTCTCGAAAGGATCAACAGATTGACTTCAAATTTGGTATGCGGTAATATTTTTCTCTATCTCCGGCTAAGTTCAAAGATGCGCCATATTGGTCCACTCCTTCTAGTACCTCCCCCACAAAGGGTTAATATTTAGTGAAATATTGATTCTTTAATAACGTCTATACTACTTACTCGAATCTTCTGAAATTCCTCGAGAAAAATGGGTAAGGTTGCCACGGCCCTTTTGGTACCTCCCACACACATGGACCACTTTGCACCAAAATTTAACAGCGTATAACTATAATACCAGTGCATACAAATACTTGAAATTTTGTACAGTGTAATGCTTTTATAGTACCTACAGTCCAGAGAAAAGTGGGCGTTTTTGACACGCCCCTTTTGGTACCTCCCACTTAAATTGAACATTTTGTACCAGAAGTTAACAGTTTATAACTGTAATTCCAGTTTTGGTACCTCCCACACAAATGGACCATTTTGAACCAAAAGTTAACAGCTAATAACTTTAATACCGGCTTTAAAATGCAATTCAAATTGATAATAATTTAATCAAAACAAGAAACTAAATAAATTTACGAATATATTTTTGGGAGTCAAGGTGAGGGGATTCATAAGTCGGTTTTCCCGACTGAACTTTCTTTCTTATTGTATTGAATTTTAATAATTTCAATGCGTTGTTGAATCGTGTGTCGTTCCTTTTTTATACCCCACACCACACTGTGGTACATGGTATTATGAATTTGTGCATTTGTTTGTAACACCCAAAAGGAGAAGAGATAGGCCCATTATTTATTATACCGATCGACTTAAAATCACTTTCTGAGTCGATTTAGCTATGTAAGTCTGTCTGTCTGTCTGTAGATGTATTCTTGTAATCAAAGTACAAGTCGCAATTATGGTCCGATCTCAACGAAACATTAGGCCCAAGGACGATCCCTATTGAATTTGGTAAAAATCGGTTCAGATTAACATATAGCTCCCATATATATGTACCTCCGATTTGGCATATATGCACTGTATAAGCAATATTTTTGAATCGATTTGTACAAAAGTTGACGGAGAGTAGTCTCGTGATACACTTAGAGACAATACGAAATTTGGGGGAAATCGGTTCAGATTTAGATGTAGCCCCCATATATATGTTACCCCCGATTCGATATGTAAGCGCTGTAGAAACTGTATTTTATATCCGATCGATACGAAATTCAGCAGAAAGAGGTTTCTTATTACACGAAGGAATACTGCCAAATTCGGAGAAAATCGGTTCAGATTTAGATATAGCCCCCATGTATATGTTACCCCCGATTTGATGTTCAAGCGCTGTAGAGACTGTATTTTACATCCGATCAGTACGAAATTCGACAGAAAGAGGTTTCTATTTTACATGAATGAGTATTCAGGGAAAATCAATTCAGATTTATATATAACCTCCATATATATTTTCCTCCTGATTTGGTTACAAAGCGCTATAGAAGTTGTATTTTACTTCCGATCATTACAAAATTCTCCAGAAAGATTTTTCTCAATTTACAAACGCATATTGCTTAATTTAGCGATTATCGGTTCAGAATTAGAAATATCCACATTTTAAAAAAAAATTAAAAAAATTAAAACAATAAAATTTTTTCTTATTGTTTTAACGACAAACTTCCGTTTCTTCGTGTCATTTTTAGTCCTTACAATTTCCTTTAATTTAAATGGTATCTCGGCTTTAACGAGCTTATACTTAGAAAAATATGATCCAAATATTACTGGTTACGTCCATGAAAATTGGAATTTTACAAAAAAAAATATTTAAAAAAAAACGTTACCATAAACAATTTAGTTTGGTTTGATAAAATAGTTTACCTTAATCTATAAGTATAGGGTTTTCCAATAAGAGTGATATGATTTCTTTGAAAAAAACACACTTATTGTTAAGGAAATTTAAAAGTTTTTTTATTTAATGTGAATCACAATCGATACAATTAAGTTCGAAATAAAAAGTCATTCAAATGGCCTTCACGACTTCTTCTGCAGGAACGAATTCGATGAACCCAATTTTCGAGCACTTTTTCCACTAAATCAAGTCGTATGTCATGAATGACACGTTCAATATTGACTTGCAATGCTTGAAGCGAGTCTGGTTTATTTAGAAAGACCAATGACTTGAAATAAACAATCAATAAATAGTCTAATGGTGTTAAATCACAACTTCTTGGAGGCCATTCAATATCACAATTTCTTGAAATAATCGAATCTCCTCCAAACTTTTCTCGCAACAATTAAATTGTTTCATTTGCTGTGTGGCACGTAGCCACAATCGGTCTATGGCAAAAAGATAGCTCTTAACGAGAGATAAAATATTGATCATGGGTGTTAAGGTCATAGGTCGACTGGAAAGTGTTTTTTCGGATTTTAAAAAAATGGACTTAGCGCACGAAAAGTTGCAATTGGAGAACGATTATTTTGATAATAAAACTGAATGATTTGTAAACGTTGTTCTTGCGTATATCTCTCCATGATGAAATTGTAAACACTACTGAATACAATGAAAAACAAATGACAGATCATGACATATTACAAATGGCCGAAACGTCACTTCAAAATCATATCATTTCTATTGGAAAATCCGTTATATAAAAAATTTAAGTCTCGGGCACAAAAAAAAAAATTTTTTGCTCTCCTATAAACAACGAATTGCATCGTGTAAATTGGTACTAACACATTAAATTTCTGTCGGATTTTTATGTTACAAAAAGTATTTATTGAACGCCTTGAATATGCTCCAAAAAAAGTCCAAGGTTGTCTGGCATTTCCATTTAATTCTTCTTTGGAAAAAAAACTCACCCATAAAGTTTGCAACACATTATTGCATAGCCCAAAATCCCTCTTTAATATATCATGATTTTCCTATGCGCTCTATGTTAATTTTATTCAAACTCATTTTACTATACTCGTATATGAGTATCTGTTTTCTGGTGCATTTTATGACTACAGTCTTCAGAACATTTTTTTTATTACACACTTCTTCTAAAAGAGATGGGGAGAAAAAGAAAAAAACACGAACACGATGAGCTGCAAATACCCAGCGTAACCGCCAAACATAAAATATTGTACAATCATAAAATTTATGGCATTTGTGGCGTGCATCGTAAAATTTGACGCGTCTCGTTGAGACATGAGAAAAAGAAAAAGAAAAAAATAACATAACATCAAAAACCAATCCAAATGAAGGATAAGACTTAAATTTCATTCCATGCAGAATGAGGTAATCCGAAACGCTCTTCCGTTTGTTAACCTAGAAGTATGCTTTCGTTTTTAACTTCCTCCCGCCGACACCCAAAAATTATGCTTTAAAAACGAACATACAACACATAATTAACTTAGAAATTTATTAGCCAGAGATAAAAAGGAATTTTAACTAAAAACACAGCTAGAGATTTGCTGCACACCAAAAACATATTCAATTTTATTTTCATTTCAAAAATTTATATATTTTTTCTGTCTCGCTCAGCTGCTGCTGCTGCTAGTGTCGGCTGTTATCCTTGTTATTGTTTTTGTTTGATGTTGTTACTGTTGTTGTTTGAGAATGATATTTCATGAAGTACTTTAAAATAATCTAACATACCCACTTTTAACCCCTACTCTCCTCTCCTCACCGAACGGTACGAGTGCAGTTTATGAAAGTAGTTTGAATTTCAAATTGAAATTTCAACTAAAACAAAAAAAAAGAGAATCACTTTGTGCGCCATCAGGATAGCGTGCAAAGGATTGGATTGTCTAGGATGCGCTTCTATACACATATATAAGTACACATACTCCATATGTATATGGAGCAGCAACTACATTCTGTGTAGTATAAACTCGACTTTATTGCCAGCAACTTTTCATATGATTTTATTGGTCTTTCTTTGTTGTTTGTATGTTGTATTCGGTGTTGTATTCGGGCGGGCTATTCAATGTAGATTTTGTGTTTTGAGTTTGGCTTGTATTTCAAAAACATACAGAGCGTATGTTTTTACACATGACTTCATGCATACAACAAATATTCAAACGATATCCTCACCAGGATCTTCTTCTTCTTGCCAACCTCCTGCATGTTTCTAGCTCTGGTTTCTAAAAAGGCTTTGTGTGAAAATTGGAGGAGATTTTGGGGGATTTTCGAAAAATAGCAGAAGTAGATAGACAGATAGACTCTCTCTATAAACATAAGGAAAATCGTTTTTAGAATTTCAAATGTTATGAATTTTCAAAAAGCAAATGTCATTTCCACAAAAAACATTTTTACATACATATATACGAAAACAGTACACAACATAGTATGTATGTTCTCTCATGTCAACTAACAAATTGTCTGGGCACAGAGTACTACACACAACAGCCGAAATGAAACACTTCACACTCTCTCACAAAAACAAAAGCAACCAGAATCCTTTGAAGTGCCTAAATGTATGCTATGTATTTCTTTGAGAATTGATTTTGTAGACTAAGGCAGTTGCATACATAGCTACACACAGTAATTGTAATTAATTGCTACAGTCGTTAGATACTTGTTTATATTTCAAAAAGAAATTTTAGTTTGGTTCAAAGATTTTCTCGGTTTGTTGCATCTGTGAAGCCTTCGAGTGTTAATTGAAGTATACTTCAATGCATAAAATTGCAAATTTGTTTGTTTTTTTTTGTATGTGACCCATATAATTCTGCGTAAAAAATAGAAATGATGCTGATATTTCTTGAGAGAAACCTCAATTTTTCACGGAAGGCTTTGAGTACTCGTAGTCTGGCCTTTATTCTAACTAAGTACCAACCTAACTATTTGTAACAAAGGCAATAAACATACCTTTACAACTAAATCCAGAGAGGAAGTCACGTTCAATACTGACTCGCCGTCAGACAAAATCATTAGGTGGTATGTACTGGACGACCACTTTTTCTCAGTTCACCAGTTATAGAGTACGAAACCAAGCAGCATGCCCATATTAAGTAATCGCAGTATTTTTGGCTTATGTCACGGATTTAAGTGAAACTTGGTACAATCGTTATACTAACAGCCTGTTTCTGTAACATACAAATTTGCTTTCGTTCGCCTGCCAGACAAAAAACAGCTGATCTGGGTTTCACTAACTACCATCACAACGACAAATCGCACGATAATGAACTCGTACGAAAACATAATAATTTCAGTGTATATTTTGGTTTCTCTATCTCTTTGCTGTCATCTGGGCTAACACAAATGTCAGATCGAGTCACGTTATTTTATTTGTCGACTGGTAGGAACAATGACAAAAAAACGTTATTAAAAACAAAAATAAGTAGATATTAATATAATTATGGGATAAACAATTAAATAATAATAAAATTGTATACATATGTATACATATTTAAGCATAAAGAAGTCAACATTGGCTGTTCGCTAAGATGGAAAAAAACATCAGTGCACAATGAGAGAGGCGTGAGGAAGAGACAAACAAAAGAGAGCCTTGATTCAGCCCAGCTGACCCATCCAGGGTTGATTTTTTGGCCACCGCTAGTGTAAAGAGTACAGAGGTGTATTTACTAAGGTCGACCATACGAAAATGTGTGCTTTGTTAAACCGGAAGTTGTGAAATTATTGATCTGGCAATTACATTACTTCCCAATTTGTAAATTGCTAACGCCATTGACGTAAAGCCAGGCGAACGAACGAACGAACCTTAGAGAAACCAAATTCCTGACGAATGTGAGTGACTGGTTTTCGTTCGCAGATACTCTCGTGAGAAATACAGTAACAGGCCGTTACTCTCAGTTGATAATTCAGGTGTCCAACAAACCATGCAAATTATTTTGAAAAAAAAATTAACAACAGGCCTACTATGACGATTTTAAAAATTTTCGAAATTGTGAATTTTGAGGAATACTGTGATTATTACAAAATGTCAGTAATTATTTGCACTCTTAACGAAAAATAGAAAAAAAAGTTTAAAAAGGATTTTTGTTAATTTTTTAAAAATATATATTAAAATTAATTTAAAAAAAAATCCCATTTTATTTTATGCCAAATTATTCTCTACAATATAGCCAAATTCCACGGTGGTCTTTTTTGTCTTTCCCGAGAAATAATTAAATCATTATGACAGATTTGTCCCAGTATTTTCTAAAATGCTTATGTTAGGTTGAAGAGAGGAGACGTTTAAACGTCTCATGTCCATGGACATACACTTAAGCCAGTGCTTCGGCCTGTTGTGCGCTCCTTATTTATGATCTTTTTATACCTCACGAGTTACAGAAAATCGGTACTAGACATGAATTTTCTCAGTATCTTCCAGTCATATTCTCTGAGATGAGTCATGTCTGGTAATATGTCGGACCCGAAATGTTGGGATCTTGCATGTGTGAAAGCCGGGCAGTGACACAGAAAATGTTCCATCGTTTCGATGTTTTCCCCGCATGCCCTGCATTCGTCGTTTCCCGCTAGTCCTATGCGATGAAGAAGTGCTTGTAAGCTTGAGTGTCCCGTTAGAACACACATCATGTTACTAAGATCGATTTTGTTTAGTTTCAGAAAACTTCTTGTTTTCTTTTCATTTGGGTAACCCCACAGTATCTTTGCAGTTGCTCCTACTGTTGCGCCATTCCACACAGTTTTGTGAGCCATCACTGCCCAGTGCTTCAACTCATTCTTCGTGGCTTCGAAAGGTTTCCAATTTTCCAAGTTTATTCCTCGAAGTTCTCTGCCCTTTGAAGCCAAGCTGTTTGCCCGTTCATTTCCAATCACTCCGTTGTGTCCTGGTATCCAGCAAATACGCAATTGACCATGGACTGAGTAATCATTTGTCGTTCTTTTACAGTCCAACACAGTTCTGGATTTGACCCTTTCCGATTATAGCTTTAATAGCCATTTGGCTATCTGTAAAGATGTTGGCATATCTAGGCTTTGTGGTATTACTGAGCCTGTTCACACACTCCGTGATTGATCGAACTTCTGCTTGAAATATCGTGTTATGGTCAGGGAGGCGGAAGTGAAGTTCGACTTCTGGTTCATCAATAAAAATTCCCAGACCCGTCCTTCCCCCTCGCTTGGACCCAGCCGTGTAGCAGCTGGTTCCCACTGGCACATGGGCCAAAGTTCCATTTTCCCAGGAGCGTCTGTCTGGCACAAACGAATCACAGGTAGCTGTAAGCCGCACTTCAGGAATGCGGTCGGAAATTTCTGGCGTTTGAAAGTGACCAACTAGAGATTCTAAAATATTCTGATGGCACAACTTGTGGTCTCGATTTATCCATTCACCCATCACTTGTAGACGTCTTGCTGTGAGGGCTGCCCCATACTTTATATGGATGTCTATTGGTTGGATGTGCAGTATAGTCTCCAACGCTGTTGTTGGTGCAGTTCTAAATGCCCCGCTTATGCCTAGACAGCACATACGTTGAATTTTTTGCAAAGGTATTACGTTGCACTTCTTGTCCATTGATGTCCACCACACTACACAGGCGTAGGTGATTATTGGTCTAATCACGCTCATGTAAAGCCAGTGAGTCACATTTGGACGTAGTCCACGACAACATTTGTGGGCCTTTGTAACTCTTTCTTCAAGATGATCTTTCCAGTACAGTTTCTGATCCAAGATTACTCCCAAGTATTTTACCTTTTTAGTTATAGCAATTGTCTTATTCAGGAAATGAGGCCGGGTAAAACGTGGGATCTTCGTTTTTCTTGTAAATAGACATATTTCTGTTTTGTCTGGGTTAACATTTAATCCCCTTGGTTGTGCCCAGTTATATGCTATTTTATGTGCCTCCTCAGCTCTTCTACATAATAGATTTGGATGAAAGCCCCTTAGAAGTATTACAACGTCGTCTGCATAACAGACTGGTTTAGGTCCTCCATTGGTGAGGGCTTTTAAGAAACTGTGTATCATCGTAAACCTTAGAAGAGTCCATAAAATGCCCCCCTGAGATATGCAACGATTTACCTTGTCTCTAATTTTTACGTCATATGACCCACAAATAATCCACCTATTCCTTAGCATATTGTTGATCCAGTTTTTCAGCGCCCGGTCAACCTGAAACTCGTCTAAGGACTGGATAAGTGTATCGGTCTGTACATTGTTAAAGCGCCCTCAATATCTACGCAAACAGCAAGTGTATACATTTCTTTACAGAAGGACTCTTCTATGTGGTGCACTACCTCATTCTAAAATGCTAAATAGACCGGAATACTGTGATCACTTAACATGAAAATGCTCCAAGGTGAGAACCTGTATGACAGAATTTTTCGATTTCGGTGGACTACAAACGTTGCTAAATTGTTGACCGATAAAGCTGAACAATTAAGCGCTTTGACCCCTTCAATTCACTCCGTCCAGATGGCATCTCTCCAATTGAAATGCGGAAAATGATAAAATACATGATCCCCTCACTGGAGAAGATATAAGTAAGAAGGCTGCATTAAGTTCTTGTGTATCCCCAATAGATGAAGGGATAGCAAACAATCATCTTCAGGCCAATTATACTATACTCGTTTCGATTGAAAGCTCAAAAAAGTAATTAGATTATTTCATTTGAGAAACACAGGATCAAAAATCTTATCAAGAAAATGAAATTTTTACAATAAGGGTAAGTCCACAGAATCGGCCCAGCACGAACTAGTGGTCTCTTAACTTCAAGGGGAAAGGGCCACTGAAGGGACTAGTACAATTGAACGATTCGAAGTAGTTCCTACAACTCGTTCACTACAGATCGCAAATATGAAATATGATCTTTGCAGCTAGATTTTTTTCGGGTTATGAAATAGCCTTATTGGAAATGGACCAAATCGGTCCAAGTTTTAAGATTACCATAATCCGCAAATCTTCTGGTATTTGCCTTCCTTCAGTTTTAGAAACCGTAGCCGATTTGTCCATATGTAATGTATCATCTGGGATGTTATTTAACCTTAGATCAGCATTGATGTAGCCCCCACATAAAGCTATCTTCTAAATATATTTCTTGACACTCTAGGTACCAGCTTACTTATGTAACCAAATTTTCTGAAATTCTTTGCAAGAATTAGTCATATCGGTCCACGTTTTGGTACACCCAGGAAAATAATTGGTTGGAATTCGATTGTAACAATAAAAAAATAGTACTAGCAACAAAATGTATATTGCCTACACCGTGTGTCGGTTGTATTTATGTATAAATAGTTGAAACAACAATAATAACATGGATACGATCAAATAAAAATGCTTGCAACTAAACCGATGGTCCCAAAAAAAATATCAGTAAATTTATTTATTTTTGTGTTTTATTTAAATTATTATCACTTTAAATTGCATTTAATAACTTTAAAGTATGTACTGGTATTAAAGATAAAAGCTGTTTACATTTGGTACAAAATGGTCCGTTGGTGAGAGGTACCAAAAAGAGCGAACCAATAACGGTCACTTTTCTCTGGACTGTAGGTACTATAAAAGCATTACACTTTACGAAATTTCAAGTATTTGTATGCCGTGTGGATGGTATCAAAAGGGGCGTGCCAACTTCGACTATTTTTCACTGTATTGTAGATACTATTAAACCATTACACTGTACAAAATTTCAAGCCTTTAAATGCACTGGTAATAAAGTTATAAACTATTAACTGTTGTTTCAAAATTGTCCTTTTGTGTGGGAGGTACCAAAAGGGGCGTGGAAACTTCGCCCATTTTTCTCGAGGTAATAGTGACTAATAAACTAAAACTGTGTACAGAATTTCAGAGTATTCAAATAGGTAGTATAGAAGTTATTAAATAATCAATATTTCACTAAATGTTAACCCTTTGTGGGTGAGGTACTAGAAGGAGTGAACCAATATGGCCCATCTTCGAACTTAGCCGGAGATTGTGAAAAATATTACCACATAGTAAATTTGAAGTTAATCGGTTACTCCTTTCGAGAGTTATCGTGCGCATCAGCCAGCAGACAGACAGACAGGCGGACGGACATTGCTCATTCGACTTGAAATGACCTAAAACGGATATCCGCCGAACATACTTAGGGTCTGTGTGGAATACAGAATATGTTGTGCAAAATGTTTTAAATAAATAAAAAAAAACAAAAATCATGAAATTGAAGCACAGGTTTATATTATATATTTGCATAAAGTTGTGTGCTTTTTTTCGCGTACTAAAATTTGTGTCAAATATATCCAGATCTCGTAATAGTGGCGAATTTCTAATATGGGATTTTTAATTTTGTTATGAATTGTTTAGTTTTTTGTTCAATAAATAAAATAAGAATTAATGAAAACTGTTTTTAATTAAATGTCGGTAGTACGAGTATATGACTGACAAATTGTCAGAACAACTAATTTTTTAAAACCAACTGTGGCAACATACAACAGATAATTTTAGCCACCATTTTCATGGTTTGCGCAACCAAATATGATTGTTGTCAACATGGAAGCAGAAGTATACCACAACCAAAATGTTGGTTGTCCTGATGGAATCGAATGATAGTAGACAGAACTATCAAAATTCGGTTGGCAAATAATTCGGTTGAGGCAACCAAACTGTATTCTGTGTGTATAACCTCCGTACAAATGTCCAAACCTAATGATATTCTTGACGTTCTAGAGGTCACGTTTTTAGGCCGGTCTTGGTGAATATTGGGTTTATATATTTTACACATTGTAAAAATGCACCATATCGGTATATGAGTTTATATAGTCCCCATGAAAAGATTCCTTCTGATTCTGAAGTCAAATATTTTAAATGATATGCCTGAAAAAATTTCCACATCGCTGCATGGGTTGATATAGCTCTCATATTTGACATCTTGAGGCGGCACTAGAATCAATTTGGAAATATATTTTATTTTAATCGAAACAATTGCTAGTAAAATTACATTTATGTATATTTCCATGTTGTCCATAGCCCCCATAAACGGGTAAGACTACATTCGGACTACATTTCTTGGCACTCTAAGAATAGAATTTTTAAATCGATCCGCTTTGGGAACATAAATAATCTATTTTAACTGAAAATACTTAGTAAAATAATGTAGCGTCAAATTTGCAAAAGCATACTTTACAAGCATAACTTGGTTTACGTTCTAATTTTTGGAAGTAAAATTATCCTAAATCTTTACTTGAAAGCTTTTTATACCCGTACCAATTGTAAAATCTTTAACCAATATCCCCTGCTTTAAAATCTGTTTTAATTATGTACGTATTTCTAAACAATTTATGTTAATATCCTTCAAATCAGCGTGTCCATTGTTACCAATTTTGACTAAACCCCTTTTTTGTGTAAAATTTACAACAATTCTCCTTGTTTTTCCCCTCTTGTAACATTTGACATTTCCACAATGGACGTCATTTTATAGTGTTTTAATTGTTTATTAGAAAAGGGTTTACCTTTTTTCTATTTTTTCCTGCTTATCCTGACAACATTAACTAGGATCTTAGCTATCTTTTTTTTCGAGGAGTTGGAGGTCGGATTGTGAAAGTGGTAGAATGAGTGTTAAAAATAAAGTAATAAAAAATTCATAAAATTTAGCTAAACATTAGAAAGGAGGGGTTGTTTATGCAAAGGAAAGGAGGAGGAAAAACAAGGACCATGTAAATTTTACTACCCCTTTCTTTTGCTGGAGGACAGGGGTAAAGTAATTATAGAACATGAGAAACGCTGCTAGGTTTGTGAATTATAACCAGGACTCTAACAGGAAGGACGACAACAATATTATCAGCATGTACGAGAGAATTTGAAGTAGAACAACTATGCTTTGTTATTATAATCAAGAAATGTTGGTGGCGGCAACTTTAATTTAGTTGTGATAACACCGCAGTTTTTCTTTTTCTATCATCCCCGCGGCACTTATTTTACTATTTAAAAAAAGCTCCCTCTATTTGCAAGCACGTGTCATATGGAAATTAAATGGGTGCAAAAGGCTGAAGGGCTTTTGGTGTCATTAGAGCTAAGGCACAGTGGGGTTGAGTTTTGAAAAACAAAATGGAAATAAATTTTGCGTTTCTTAAACTGTCAAGTGATTACACTATGCAACAAATGAACACTTTTTGAAAAATACACGGACTTGACAGTATAGGTTCGATTATACTATCAAAGGGTAGTATACCCTATACTCGGTTTGGCGAAATTGGTGACCAATTTTTCTTTATGGGCCCCCAAAGTTTCTGAAAATCAGTGGACCACTCGAAAAAGGTGTCATCAGCTTTTGTCCAACAACTAATTCCGACTTGGTGATACCGCTTAACTATGTTTGGCAAAAATGTAGCTAATAATATGCTGAACAAAGTTTCTTAGCATTTTTTGCGAAAAAACATTTTTCCGGTACTTTTTTTGAAAAAATGAAGAAAACTTCCGGGGACTCGTAATTTTTCACTAGCAATGATTGGCAAAATTGTAGCCAACGTAAATCTGAAAATTGTTTGTAAACATATCAATACAATCTGAACGTGTCTAGGCACCCTAAATACCTCAAAAAACCACATTGTACCCCAAAAATTTAAGTATTTCACTGTTATGTAACAAAAATATATTTTTTTGGTATAGGGCATGTACAGCAACTTTATAGAAAATATTAAGGCCAATATTTTTGTGGAACATTCTAACCCTCTAGCTCACCCACATAACTGTAATTTTTGGCCCCATTTTAACAAATCGTAAAAACACCCCTTTAAAGGGGGAGGGCGGTGATGGAGTGTTCTACAACAATTTTCGTCATAAAATTTTACTATATGAGTCGGAACACACCAAAGCCCAAATCTTAACACAAAAACCCAAAAAACGGTCAAATTCCAGTCAACAACGCTCTTTACTGGTATCTTTATTGCTTCGACTACTAGATCGTACGACTAACATTGCTTCACGAACAGGAATTTGACCTTATTTGGTGTTTGTGTTATGTTTTGAACTTTGGTGTGTTCTGACACATATAGTAAAATTTTATGGCGAACAGTTTTATAGAACATTTCATCCCCTCTCTCCCCATTTTAAGGGGTCTTTTTTACGATTTGTTAAAATGGGGCCACAAATTACAGTTATGTGGGGGAGCTAGAGGGTTAAAATGTTCCACAAAAATATTGGCCTTAATATTTTCTATAAAGTTGCTGTACATGCCCTATACCAAAAAAATATATTTTTGTTACATAACATTGAAATACTTACATTTTTGGGGTACAATGTGGTTTTTTGAGCTATTTATGGTGCCTAGACACGTTCAGATTGTATTAATATGTTCACAAAAGTTGTTCAGATTTACGTTGGATACAATTTTGCAAAGCATTGTTAGTGAAAAATTACGAGTCCCCGAAAATTATGCGGAAAAAAGTGAACAAAAATATTTTTTTCCTTCACTTTTTCAAAAAAAAAGTACCGGAAATTTTTTTTTCGCGAAAAATGTTAAGAAACTTTATTCAGCATATTCTTAGCTACATTATTGCCAAACATAGTTAAGCGGTATCAGCAAGTCTGAATTAGCTGTTGGACAAAATCTGATGACACCTTTTTCGAGGGGCCCACTGATTTTCAAAATATTTGGAGGCCCATAAAACAAAATTGGTCACCAATTTCGCCAAACCGAGTATAGGGTTATACTACCCTTTGATAGTAGAATCGAACCTATACTGTCAAGTCCGTGTATTTTTTTCACTGTTGCACAGTGTTATAAGTGAACTTCCAACATTTACAGATATTATATTAAAAGGCGGTCCTTCTACACGCCTCAGTTCATGGAGCCACGGGCCTTAAATAGTTCCATCGGTGGAAAAGATCTTTTTGTGGGTCTTGTCTAGTACAAACATGGCCGTGGCACTATATGATGGTAAGTTTTTGCCATCAACATGGACATACGGCCACATATGGTCATGTGTACCACATTATAGTGATTATAATGGAACTTCCTACATTTACTGAAGAGAAATTGCAGACCTTACGTTATAAATGTTGTTCTACTATACGCCTCAGCTCGTGGAGCCACCGGCCCTTAAATAGACCTATGAGTGTAAAATTGCTTTTTGTTGGCTTCATCTACTACAAAAATGGTTATGGGACCATATTATGGTAGTTTTTTGTTATGTTAACATGGACATACGGCCACATATGGTCATGTGTACCACATTACAGAAAATTATAAAGAGGTCATGGTCATGGGAACCATATTAAGATAAATTATTGCTTTAGCATGATGGTGTGGAACATATTGTTGTAATTTATAAATATAGTATGGGCATGGGGACAATATTATGGTAATATATAGCCATTATATGAAAATGGAGACAATATTATGGTAATTTATAGTTGTTTTATGATCATGGGGACAATAGTGTAGCGAAAAATGACCATCAATATGAACAGGGGATCTATATTATGAGCGCATTAAGGACATAAGAATCATACATATGGCCATCTTAGTCATACTACAGTAAATTATAACCAGAATATGATCACGGGAAGTGTAATAAAGCGATTTGTGATTATAACATGGCCATGGGGACTGTATGATGGTTATTTATAAGAAGAATATAGAAATGGGGTCTATATTATGAAATTATGAACCATTTATGGTTGTGGCAATTATATTTTGGAAACTTATAGCCCAAACATGGCCACGGGGACCGTACTATGGCAAATTGTAACCACGACATGACCAGGGGGCCATATTGTGTTAAATGAAATATGTACAGTAGGGCGGGTTGATTTTTTTTTTCTTTTTAATCGTATAGCAAAAACGTAAACTACATAAAATTCTAAGAAAATTCTCCGAAGAAACCATGTATCTAAAATAAAATCCTAATCCGCGCCTCTCGACTTGAAAATTTATATGCCAAAAAAAAATTTATTTGCCAAAAAAAATAAATATTAGAAAAAATTGATTTTTCCAAAAAGAAATAGAATTTTCTGAATAAAATTGTTTAGTAAGGTAGTTCTTGTGCACTTTATATCTTTTCTGCACTCAACATTTTTTTCATTAAAAAAAATATTCCCCCTATTAAAAAAGTTTGTATACAATTTTATATTTAATATTTTTATAAGGAACATAGATAAAACAATTTTTCTTACAAAAAAAAATAGCACTCAAAAAATTGTTTTCAGTATTTATAAAATAACCTTCTTTTGTTTCGATAAACAATTCTTATTTTATAATACAAATAAACGTGAAACGTGTTCTAACTATTTGTTATATAGAACGCAAATCAGAGGAGATGCAAATTGGGGTTCAACTGCCTTTTTGATAATTGAATATTTTGATTAGTCTCCAGACAAAACCTGTATTGCATAAACTATAATATAACAAGTAAGAAAGTTTCAGTCGGGTAAACCGACTATGGTAGACATACCCTCACTTTGTCAGTACTGTAATATGAAGTACACGAATTAATCTGTCAATTTATATGGGAGGTACCAGAGGGGGTTTAACAAATACTCCTATTTTTCACTAAACAGTAAACTTCAAATATATTGCACTATATCGAATTTTATGCGTTTATATGCAATGGTGTATTGAAATTATGATCTCTTCAATTTTGGTATGATTTGGCCATTTTGTGTGGGAGGTACCAAAAGGGGAGCGGCAACTTCGCCCATTTTTCACTGGATTGTAGGTACTATGAAACCATTACACTGTACAAAATTTCAAGTCTTTTTGTGCATAGGTATTAAAGTTATAAGCTGTTAACTTTTGGAGCCAAATGGTCCATTTGTGTGGAAGGTACCAAAAGGGCGAGGTAACTTCGCCCATTTTTCTTGAGGTGATAGTGACTAATACAATAATATTATGTGTAGAATTTCAGAGGATTTAAATAAGTAGTATAGAAGTTATTAAATAATGAATAATTCACTTAATATTAACACTTTGTGGGGGAGGTACTAGAAGGAGTAGACCAATATGGCCCATCTTCGAACTTACCCGGAGATAGAAACAAATATTACCACATAACAAATATGAAGGCAAACGGTTACTCCTTTCGAGAGTTATCGTGCGCACCAGCTAGCAGACAGACAGACAGACGGACAGACATTGCTCATTCGACTTAAAACGGATATCCGCCAAACACACTTAGGGTCTTAGGTCACTCCTTCGATGTGTTACACTTTTGGCCCATAGCAAATGATATATACCATCGTATCACTAAAGTGAGGGTATAATAAAACACAATATATTTCAAAAAAAGAAAATAATTTAAGCGAAAGAAGAGGAAACAAATTTTCAAGTCGAGAGGCGCGGATTAGGTTTTGATTTTAGACCCATGGTTTCTTCGGAGAATTTTCTTAGAATTTAATGTAGATTACGTTTTTGCTATGCGATTCCATCCATACAAATCAACCCGCCCTAATGTACAGGGTTTTCCAACAAGAGGTGTTATTTTGAATCACTCGGTATTTCGGTTGCTGTGACTTTTGAGGCTTTTATTCTTTGACATTTTACACGATTCAACAACGCATTGAAATTATTAAAATTCGATAAATCGAAAAAGCATCTTGACTGATGAGGCCCATTTCCACCTCGGTGGCTACGTCAACAAGCAAAATTGTCGCATCTGGGGCTCGGAAAACCCAAGAGTTATTGTTGAGAAGCCTCTCCATCCTCAAAGTGTGAGTGTTTGTTGCGGTTTATGGTCCGGCGGGGTCATTGGACCTTGCTTTTTCGAAAATGAGGTTGGATCAACAATTACGGTGAATGGATTGCGCTATCGAGAGATGATTAATGATTTTTTATGGTCGGAGTTGGATGGTATTGATCTGGACAACGTTTACTTTCAACAAGACGGCGCTACGTGCCACACAAGCAACGAAACCATTGCTCTGTTACGGGAAAAGTTTCCGGAACGTGTTATCTCTCGAAGAGGTGATCACAATTGGCCACCGAGATATTGTGATTTAACACCTTGGGCGTCTTGCGTTGGGGCCACGTGAAAGATAAGGTCTACGCCAACAGCCCAGCGGCGATTCAATACCTCAAAGATGTAATTCGTGAGGCTATCGAGGTAATAGGGCAGCCACTTTGGAAAATTTAATGAAAAGGATATGGTCCTGTAAGCATGGTCGTGGTGGCAGTTTGGCTGATGTTGTTGTTCATTATTAACGGCATACCTTCCTCTTTATTATGAAATAAACATCCGATCATTTATCTTAAAAATGGCATTTTTCTTTGAATACCAAAATAACACCTCTTGTTGGAAAACCCTTTATACGTGGACCATTTTTCTGTAAATCATATCCATAACATGGTCATTGGTACCATATTATGGGATATTATAACCACAATATGGTCATGGAAACCATATACTGTAAATTATGAGCACAACATCGTTATGGCGAGCTTATTATGGTAAATTATCAGCACCAAACTTTCATGGGGACACTGTTGCGGTAAATCGTAATGGCTATATTATCAACATTTACAACCGCCGGATGATCGTGGGAAAATAGTATGGTGAAGAGAACCATATTTTGGGAAGTACTGACCGCAAGTGTTCCCACAACTCGAACCTGGGCACAATACATATACATGGTCATGTGGACCATATTATAGTAAATAATAGCTACTACAGCATGTTGGAGGTGATATCGTGTTATATGTAACATGAATATGGTCATGGCGACCATTTTATGGAAAATTTTAACCCGAATATGGTCATGAGCACCATATTATGGTAGATTATAATCACAATATGCTCATTTGGACCGTATATGGGAAATTATAGCCGCAATAAGGACATTGGAAACATTTTACGGTAAATTTTAATTACAACATGGTTATGGCGACCATATTATTGTAAATTATCAGCAGGTCACGGGTATCATATTGTGGGAAATTATGACTACAGTATGTTAGAGAAGAATATATAATCGATATTAATAACCACCGGATGATCGTGGGACAATATTATGGTGAATCATGACCATATTATGGCCATTGGAACCATATTATGAGAAGTTCTGACTGCAACCTGAACATTGAGTCCATATATATAGTCATGTTGACAATATATTTGTAAATTATGACCCTAACTTGGCCCTGGGTACAATATAAATGATCATGCCGACCATATTAAGTTAAATTATACCTGTATCATTGTTACGGTTACCATATGTTGGTAAATAATAACTACAAAATGGTCACGGGGCCATATCGTCTTATATGAAACATGAATGTGATGGATATGGTCACGGGTATCATATTGTGGGAAATTATAACCACTATATGGTCATGAGAGCCATAGTATGGTAAATTATAACAACAATATGGTCATGGGAACCATATGGTAAACTATAATCACAATATGGCCATTGGAACCATATTACTGTAAGTTGTAATCGCATCATGTTTGTGGCGACCATATTATGGTAAATTGTCAGAATGAAACTATCATCATATTGTGGTTAAAAATAATATTTACAGAATCGTCGTAAGGACTATATTATCGACATATGTATATAACCACCGAATGACCGTTGGGCATTAGTATGGTGAATAGGACCATATTACGGCCATGGAATCCATATTATGAGAAGTACTGACCGCAACCTAAACATGGAGTCAATATACAGTCATAGCCATGGTGACCATATTATTGTATAAGTAAATTCTGACCACATCTGGGACCTGTCATAATATACATAATTATGAGGATGTTATCATATTAAATTATACCGATAACATCGTCACGGTTACCATATTATGCTAAATTGCAACATGTTCACGGGGGTCTTATTATGGTATTTTATTTTATTCTAATAAATTATAACGCAAATATGGATATGCGCACCATCTCATGGAGAATTATGGCCATCAACACGGACATAGGGACAACATTCCCCCACTGTTCCACATCAGAACAAAAAAAAAAGAAGCCAGGGAAGTCTATAGGAAATTAGAAAAGATATAGCTATTCTAATTGGAATTCTCCAATTCAAAATTATTTCGTATAAAATATCATAGGCAAAGAATCCTTAGAAAGAAAACAAAAACAAAACACAACAGAAGTCACCCTTAATTTTCTGATGATATGAAACCCGTTTTTTTGCCACGCACAACAGCTCAAGGGGAAATTTCTAATTGCCACACGAAGGATAAGGGGTTAAAGTTGACAACAGAGCAATTCGAAAAGAAAAAAATATTATAAATCAACACACTAGAGAACATCTATGTTAACGGTGTCCGACCGTCTGTCTGTCTGGCCGTATTTTAATTTCTCTGAAGGAAAAATCTTGCTTAACCTCCTAAAGACAACGAGAAAAAACCTTCCTTTATTTATATTTTGAAAATTGCCAAATAATCCCAGAAATTTTCTTTATCATTTTAGATCTCAGTAAAGGCTGCAGACGTCTGCAAATACTTCTTAATTTTCTTTGCATTTTTGTATGTCAAGAAGATTGATGTTAGTTTTATGAGGTGTTAACAATGTGTAAATGATTTTAATCAAATAAGAAAAGATTAAATATTTCACACACAAAAAAAGGGAAGAAGGAAGACAACTTCTTCAAAAACCAAACCTCATGTCAAGGACTTACCGACAAACATGAAAATAAAACTAAGTAAGAAAAAAGTGTTTTTTTCTTTTCTTTGCAATGTTTGAATATTTTATTAAAAACAGTTTTTATGGTTTGATTCCTCGCCATGTGTTTTAGTCACGTGTTAACATTTATCCCTGGTAATAGTATACCGAGTCCTTGGGGAAGCCCTTTGGATGATTACAATAATTATAATGTCTGAATATGTCACGCTTATGGCTTAGGAGGCGAAAGAAGAAAAATAACATTAGAGTATTAGAAAATTATAGCTTTTATATGCATTAGAACGTCAGCCTGGGCTGGACGGAAGGAAGGACAGACAGCAAAAAATTACCCTTATTTTTTGGTAGAAAAAAAAGAAACAACCCCATTTTTGTTGTTGGTGAACTCACATAGCCAAATGCATTAATCCTTTTTTGCCGCTATGAATGCAATAGATCAAATTCAATACAATGCTATGACGCTTTGCCAAAAAATTAGCTTTTAAAAGAACTACAATAATAACATCTTGAAATATGCAAGGTATTTTCCCGAAGTGATGTGAAGGCTTAAAATTAGCATACGATTTAATAATTGTAAAAAGAATTAAATGAAAATATATGTTACTATTTTCATTGACTTATTTTAAAAATATAAATTACTGTGAAGAAAACAATAAAAATATGCTTTAATAAGATATAATAATTGACAACTAAAAGTATGCTATATTTAAGCTTTTTTTATAAATACACAAATATGCTTTAATAAGATATAATAATTGACAACTAAAAGTATGCTATATTTAAGCTTTTTTTATAAATACACTTAAACAGGAAATTTTCTAAGATTTTGAAACTTTTAAGGAATCTAAGCAAAATAAGTTAAAAATTTAAATAGGAAATTTAAAAAATACAAGAAATTATTCGAGTATTTTATCGTAAATGAATTGTGACTATCTTTTAGGATTATATTCTTTTTGACTTTTTCATGAACAATATACTAAAAGCATTCTATAATGAAGGATCATTATTGACGACTACATATATACGACTACATATATCGTAGCTTTTAGAGGCCAAATCGGAAGCATCATACCTATATGTATACAGGAAGGGCTATATTCAAGTCTAAATCGCCTTTCTGTATATATATATATATATATATTTCAATATATATATATTACCAATTATATATATTATCAAGGTACTTGACTCTACCAAATTGTCGTAAAGATCGAATGTACACTACTGTTTCTATACCGCTTATATGCCAAATCGGAAAGAAGGTCTATGTATATGTGGAATTTATTTAAATATGAACCGATTTTTTTTTAAATTCGGCAGTATCTATGCATTATTCTAGATACAACTTTATGTCCAATTTCATACATGTATGTTGATAATTATGGCTTCTATAGATCTTATACGACAAATCAGAGATTGATACCTGTATATGGGGGCTTTATCGAAGTCTGAGCCGACTTACACCCATTTAAGTATGGATCATCCTTAGGAAAAAGAAGATGTTTGTGCCAAATTTCGTAGTTATCGGAACATATTTGCGACCTGTACTTCGAGTACCAAAATATATCAGACAGACGGTCATAGCTAAATCGATTCGGAAAGTGGGTCTATCTATTCTTCTTTTGGGTGTTACAAACAATTGGACAAAGTCATACTACCTGTGCTACAGCATGGTGTAGGGTATAAACATTACAACTAAAATTATGCTACATTGATTTCCATGATTAAAGATTTTCATGAATTTATTTAATTGCTGTGACTCAATCTATAATAAAAGATTGCAAAGCATTTCTACAAAGTAAAGAAATCCGTTGTTTCCGTGTTTTAATCCGGGGTTAATGACTTTTATGGCGATTTCGTTTCTGGAAAAAATGTTGCTCGTCGATACTAGAAATACTAGAAAATATTCACCTCATTTAAATCGAAATGATGTAGTCCCTCGAATTTAAATTAACTAAAATTTCAAAAATATGTTTGAAAAGTTAATTCTTCGTGAAAAGGGCAAAGCAAATGTTGCACTTTTTTCAGAAATAAAATAATTGCCATTAATTCCGGGTCATTGGCCTTTTATATGGACCATTGATATTGTCATTGTCTTTTATTTGGGGCCATTGACCCATAATTCGGTGTCATTGAACTTTAGTTCGGAGTCAATGAACTCTAATCCGGTATCAATTACCTTTGATCCGGGTCAATGATCTGTAATTCGTGGACATTGGAATTGAATATAGGTTCATTAAAATGTAATCCGGGGTCAATAACCTTTATTCGGGGTCATTGATCTTTAATCCCGGGTCAATGACCTTTAATCGGGGTTTATTGAACCTTAATAAGGACCACTGACCTTTTCATTGTCGTCATTAACGTTTAGTATGAGGCTTTGAACTTTAATTGGGTTCGTTTACCTTTATACCGGGTTAAACCAATAAACAAGAATTTATTGCTGAAATACTTATTTGTGTTGTAATCCGGGGTAAATGACCTTTAATTCATTGGCAACTAATACGAGTCATTGACCTTTAATTCGGGTAATTGACCTAAACTCCCTTGTTATTGACCTTTAATCCTGGTAATTGGCATAAAATCGGTTGTCATTGACCATTAACCGGAACCATTGACTTTTATTCCGGTGTCATTGACCTTTAACTCGAAGCCGATGACCTCAAAATTCTGGGGCAATTACCTTTAATCCTGGTCAATGGCCTTAAAGCGGCTTTTAATACGGGATTCATTAAAATTTAGGCCAGACCAGATGACATTTAGTAGGGTTCATTGATCCTTACATTGGCTCAATTACCTTAAATAGGTAGTCATTGGAAATTATTACTAGTCATTAACCTTTAATCGGGGTCACTTACCGTTAACCGGGGGTTATTGATCTTTGATATTAGTCACTCAACTTTATCAGAATCATTTACCATTAAATTCGGAGTCAATGACCTCTAATCCGGTGTTAATTACCTTTAATCCGGATCAATGAACTTTAATAGTGGCCGTTGACTTCTATGCGTGGTCAGTGACTTTTAATGTAAAGCCATTGGCCTTTAATATAGGTTAATTAAAAGTGCAGGTTCAATGACATTTAGTCGGGGTTATTGACCTTTGCGTTGGGTCATTCGCCTTTAAGCGGGGTCATTGAACATTAATATGGTTCAGTGACCTTTAATCGGAGTCTTTAACCATTAATCGGGGGTCACTGATCTTTAATATTACTCATTGAACTTTAATCGGTGTAATTTACCCTTAAAACCGGTGTTATTGACCTTTAATCTGAGACACTGTCCTTTAATCAAGGTCATTGACCTTTAATCAGGCTCATTGACCAATAATCGAGGTTATAAACCGTTAATCGGGGTCGTTGACACTTAATATGAGTCACTGAACTTTAATCAGGGTCATTTGCCTTTAATCCAGGGGCACTTAATCAAATTCGTTGGCCTTTAGTCGGGGTTATTGAACTGTAATCCGGGATCCTGAACTTTATTTTTTTTTAAAACAAGTAAGAAAATTTCCGTCGGATAAACCGCAGTTACGAACGAATAGGAATGAAATGTCACACGCGAAAAAACAGTGTTCCGCGAACATAGTTTTAACTTTTTTGTACTAATCGATTAATATTATTTTTTTAATTGTCACAATTACAAAAATTTCGGGAAAATCGGTTCGTAATCAGCGGAAAACCTCGCTGTTTGAAGTCCTATTTGTTGAAATTTCTATTCGTTCGTACCTGACAACTTACTCGCTCCGGCATGACAAAATTATGATTTATTGTTTTTGGGCTAAACCGATTAAGGTATTCCCTTTGTGAGCAATGTAATATAGTGATTCGGTTGGGGGATCCCAGAACGTTTATTCTTTGTCATTCTTAGTCATTGGAAGTGTTGTCTAAAATACAAAATATGAAACCTTTATATGATTGCTGCAGAAGTTGTAGGAATGTTGGATTCGAATGAATCTGTCAATTTTTGTTAGGGGTTCCAGAAATGCCTGGACGAATACGCCTATATTGCCCTGAACAGAACATTCTTCAAAGACATTGCGCTGTACCGAATTGTAAGTCTTTGAGTGCACTGTGTTATGAGCCATTTAATTCTGCTATGGTTTGCTCATTTTGTGTGGGAGGTACCAATAACGTCAGGCAGACAAAGATGAATGATAAAGTCGTTGAGGTCCTATGCTCATTATAGGAGCTATAATAAATAAACACTTTAAAGGCGTTATACTTCACAAATTTCACGTATTTATTTGCATGCACTGGTATTAAAATTATAATCAGTTTACTTTTTCTACAAAATGGGCTCTTTTGGTGGCAAGTACCAAATAGGCGTGGTAACTTCACCCATTTTTCTCAAAGTGATTAAGACGTGTTACTATGTGTGGGATTACAGAGGATTAGGATATGCAGTATAGAAGTTATTAGAGAATCAAGATTTCACTCAATTGTAACCCTTTGCTAGGTACTTACAAGAAGGAGTGGATCAACCTATCTTCTATCTTAGCCTGAGATAGAAAAAAATATTATAATATTCCAAATTTTATGTCGATCCGTTGCTCCTTTTGAGAGTTACCACAAGCTCCGGACAGACGGACAGAGAAACAGACAGTACTCAAATGACTTAAAATATCCTAAAACGAATTTCCTCCGAACACACTTAGAGTCGTAGGTCACTCGTTCTATGTATTAGACTTTTGGCCCGTGGCCAAAATCATATTTAACATGTTTTCATTAAAAATCTCAACCCCATATTGAATTAATTCTTCCTTTCAATTCCATGACGACTGGTGAAGCCTTTTTGCCAGACTTAATCTACAGAGAAATTTGACCTTAATGTCTTCACAAGGTTATTCTTTGATAACAATTAATCAAACGGTTTCATTTACTTCAGCAGAGATGTTATATAGTTAGCACGCAATTTATCTCAAAATCTTCTGCCGATGTTCACTATTACTTTAATAACGTCCTGTTTACGGCGAGTTCATGTATATAAAAATATCCATGGCATTTCATGCGAATATAAGAGAATATATATAAGTATATGTATAGTAGAAATGTCGACCATTTATATCACGTAGTAAATCATCACGAAAGTATGCAATTATATATGATGAATAACTACAGCAGTAAAATATAACGCAGTAACAATTTTCACTTCATTTATTAACATTAACAATTGCCTTCCTCGCGGCTGAAATGTATAAATGAGAGTGGGTGTGTATGTGTGTGTGTAAAACCGAATTTTTTATTACAATAAAAATCTTTGTTATGGCAATATGGGGTATTAACTTCCCAACAAATATTTTTTCGGCGGGAGAAATTTTGGGAGTGTTGCAAATTTGTTCAAGGATTTGGACAAGAGAATCTCCAGCAACACCACTACCGCCACCATGTCCTTAATAATCATAATTTTTATCTTAGGCATTGTAAATGTGCTTGAGTGTTAAATGTTGTAATGTTTTGGGGGGGGGGGGGGTGTATTGAGTCTAAGGCTGAGTGTTTTCTAAATATCTTAAGGATTCTTTATTTATTAATCAAAAATGAAACAAACGAAACGTTTAAATGAGATGAGGAAAACACGTTTCTTACCGTGGCATTTACAAGGACCTCCCAGTTAGGTAAGGTATTTCCGTGTGTGTAGATTTTCACGAGATTGCCACATGCCACATATATATACTATAATATTTTATTTTAAAAATCTCTATGGGTATTCTGATTCCACACACACGCGTATCCTGCAACACTCGTGTGCTCACTTTTACATGATATGCTCTTATTTACTCATACATAAACAATGGAGTTTGGTCTTGAGATCAGACGTTACAAGGTCTCCTGATTTTCCCCACACAATATAAGTGGGTAACAACCCATAAACGCTAAAGTAAGGAATTTTATATGAATTAGATAAGACATTGTTGCTACTGTGTAAGTAATACGAAATATGCTCATTCCCCAATGTAGCATTTTCTCTTATGCAGCAGTCGAGGATTTCCAAGCATGCAGAAGGAGGAAAGACATTCGAGTATCCTAACTAACTCATGGCTGATACAGTGGAAGATTTGAAAAAACTTTCTTCCAATCAGAAAGAAGCTTCATTTGATTTGTGAGAACTTAAAAAAAATTTAAAGACCCAAAACGCAGCAAGAGCTTAAGTCTGTCGGAGCGCCGTCCAAAAGAAGGATTCGTTAATAGATCTGCGGCTGTCAAGGACAGATCTTGAATTCTGGAAAACAGTTTCCAGGGACTTTATACAAGCATGACTGTCACACTTAATATTGACACCGATATTACAGATATCAAGCATTATCTTGGCAAAGGCTACGTCTAGTTCCTAAGAAAAGACATAACAATCCTAGCATACGAATGATGACAGGAAAGACAATCAGGCAGAAATTTAAACGAAGGAAATGTTGTCAGAGACCTCATTTTCTTATGGAAAAGACAACCTTTTCTTAAGGAAAAGTTGTCAGAGACAACCTTTTCTTAAGGAAAAGTTGTCAGAGACTACCTTTTTTTAAGGAAAAGTTGTCAGAGACTACCTTTTTTTAAGGAAAAGTTGTCAGAGACAACCTTTTCTTAAGGAAAAGTTGTCAGAAACAACCTTTTCTTAAGGAAAAGTTGTCAGAAACAACCTTTTCTTAAGGAAAAGTTGTCAGAGACAACCTTTTCTTAAGGAAAAGTTGTCAGAGACAACCTTTTCTTAAGGAAAAGTTGTCAGAGACAACCTTTTCTTAAGGCAAAGTTGTCAGAGACAACCTTTTCTTAAGGAAAAGTTGTCAGAGACAACCTTTTCTTAAGGAAAAGTTGTCAGAGACAACCTTTTCTTAAGGAAAAGTTGTCAGAGACAACCTTTTCTTAAGGAAAAGTTGTCAGAGACAACCTTTTCTTAAGGAAAAGTTGTCAGAGACAACCTTTTCTTAAGGAAAAGTTGTCAGAGACAACCTTTTCTTAAGGAAAAGTTGTCAGAGACAACCTTTTCTTAAGGAAAAGTTGTCAGAGACAACCTGTCAGAGACAACCTTTTCTTAAGGAAAAGTTGTCAGAGACAACCTTTTCTTAAGGAAAAGTTGTCAGAGGCAACCTTTTCTTAAGGAAAAGTTGTCAGAGACAACCTTTTCTTAAGGAAAAGTTGTCAGAGACAACCTTTTCTTAAGGAAAAGTTGTCAGAAACAACCTTTTCTTAAGGAAAAGTTGTCAGAGACAACCTTTTCTTAAGGAAAAGTTGTCAGAGACAACCTTTTCTTAAGGAAAAGTTGTCAGAGACAACCTTTTCTTAAGGAAAAGTTGTCAGAGACAACCTTTTCTTAAGGAAAAGTTGTCAGAGACAACCTTTTCTTAAGGAAAAGTTGTCAGAGACAACCTTTTCTTAAGGAAAAGTTGTCAGAGACAACCTTTTCTTAAGGAAAAGTTGTCAGAGACAACCTTTTCTTAAGGAAAAGTTGTCAGAGACAACCTTTTCTTAAGGAAAAGTTGTCAGAGACAACCTTTTCTTAAGGAAAAGTTGTCAGAGACAACCTTTTCTTAAGGAAAAGTTGTCAGAGACAACCTTTTCTTAAGGAAAAGTTGTCAGAGACAACCTCTTCTTAGGGAAAAGTTGTCAGAGACAACCTTTTCTTAGGGAAAAGTTGTCAGAGACAACCTTTTCTTAGGGAAAAGTTGTCAGAGACAACCTTTTCTTAGGGAAAAGTTGTCAGAGACAACCTTTTCTTAGGGAAAAGTTGTCAGAGACAACCTTTTCTTAGGGAAAAGTTGTCAGAGACAACCTTTTCTTAGGGAAAAGTTGTCAGAGACAACCTTTTCTTAGGGAAAAGTTGTCAGAGACAACCTTTTCTTAGGGAAAAGTTGTCAGAGACAACCTTTTCTTAGGGAAAAGTTGTCAGAGACAACCTTTTCTTAGGGAAAAGTTGTCAGAGACAACCTTTTCTTAGGGAAAAGTTGTCAGAGACAACCTTTTCTTAGGGAAAACTTGTCAGAGACAACCTTTTCTTAGGGAAAACTTGTCAGAGACAACCTTTTCCTAAGGTGTTAAGATTACCTTAACACCTATATTCTCTAGAGAAAGTAGAACACTGTTCATGTAGTGATGTCATAGCAGAGGAGAACGTTCTGAAAGTGGAGACAGAACTCCCCGTCTGCTAAGAAATCTACAAAGGTCAGTTGACGCTAAGCTAGCTGAAATGTGTCTCTTTATGAGAAAGTCCTGAATGAGAAGACAGATCCTCTGTGACAAATCTAAATTATAAACCCACAGGTTTGGCACAGCAGTAACTTTGCGGACAGAGTTACATTGGCAGGCTCCCTCCCTATCTAACAACATTTCATAGTATATTTTCATAATGTAGAAGAATAGTAAGGAAGATTGTTTCCGTTTTAGTAGATTAGCTGTATAGGAAATTTTCTCCCACTATTTATGGCGAGAAAAAATCAAAAACCATTGCACTTGTAGGAGATATCGTTGTCATGCGAAGACATGTTAAAGATTTTATGACCTTTTTCACCATAACCAGTGTCCTCTAAAGTCACTTCGTTTCTCAGCAACGAAATTTTCTGTTTTAAAATACGCATTACGATAGGACCCCCATTTATTCTGCCTGTGTCTGCTTTTAATGCAAACAGTTTTATTATTGTATTTGCTGGGTACTGGTAAAAACGCCATATTTCCATTTCTTTATTATTTAATGGAGCACAAAATGCATTTCTTTTTTAAAACACACACACAAAGATTTCTCGTTGTCTCCCCCTCCAAAAAAAAAATCACAAGTAAGAAAATCTGGGGGGTTTTGAAAGAAATAAAAAATAACAGAATGAATTACAGAAAAAAATCCCTATTGTATTTTCAAGAAAATGCTGATGTGTGGTTTGCTTCTGTTTTCCCTTTTTAAATATTTTAGATATTGCCCTTAGATATGCGAGAAGCCATCATTGTCTGGTCTGGTAACTGACTGACTCTCTGTAGCACTTTTCTTCTCCCTCCCAGAGAAGTCTTTAACTTTTAGCCCTGTCCTTTAGACAACTACCTCTCCACCTCTCCTCCTGATTTCCCGCAAAGAAAACGCTTTTCTAAAGGCTGGCATATATTACAAGAAAACAAAACAAACGAAAAAAAACATTACGAATCTTTTAATAATTTATATATGAAAATGTGCGTTAAGAGATGTTTTTAAGTCTAATAAAGGTTAAGGTGGTTTCCTGGGGGTTGGGCTCGCTCGCCTGCTCTCACTCGTTGTTAGTCAAATGTATAGTAAATGGCATTAGCCATGTATGAGCAGGCGAAGGATACGTAAGGCTGCTACGGTGCTGTCAGAAAGTCAACATATCAGGACTTTCGGTTATCCTTGTGAATGAAGTGGCAAATTGCTTAAGTAAAGTAATATTTTTTGTTTTATTTCGTTTCGTTTTCTTTTTATTTTCTTATGTCTTTCCGAATGAGGTGAAATGTTATTTACAAGGTCATTAGGTGTCGTTTAGATTAAAAGTGATTTTTTTCTGTTTTGTGCTGGTATGGGATAATGGAAATGGTAATGAAATGTAGTATTTGGATTTTTATGTATTAAATTGAAATACACAACGGAAACTTTGGTATATCTTCGTTAAAGATTAATTTTATCTTAATTTTTTTCATATTGAGTTTCCTAGTATATACTTACACTTGGTATTTGATAGTAACTTACCTGAAAAAGAGAGAAATAAATTTTGTTAGCATTTTTTTTGAAATATAGATATTATTATTATTATACCAGTAAGGAAAGGCTAAGGTCGGGCGGGACCGACTATATAATACCCTACACCACCCTCGTAACATTGAATAACTCTGAAATATAAATTTTGTAGTTCATGTATAAATTGTTTATTCTAAATTTCAAAACGATTGGATGTAACATACAGCTTCTATAGAACTAAAGGGCCAAATCGGACGAAACATATATATGGGAGCTATAGCTAAATCTTAACCGATTTTCTTCAAATTCGGCAGTGTTGGTTCATGGATCAAGAAACTCTACCATTCTAAATTTCAAAATGATTGGATGTAAAATACAGCTTTTACAGGACTAAAGAGCAAAATCGGACGAAACATATATATGGGAGCTATAGCTAAATCTTAACCGATTTTCTTCAAATTCGGTAGTGTTGGTTCATGGATCAAGAAACTCTACTATTCTAAATTTCAAAATGATTGGATGTAAAATACAGCTTTTTCAGGACTAAAGAGCAAAATCGGACGAAACATATATATGGGAGCTATAGCTAAATCTTAACCGATTTTCTTCAAATTCGGCAATGTTGGTTCATGGGTCAAGAAACTCTACCATTCTAAATTTCAAAACGATTGGATGTAAAATACAGCTTTTATAGGACTAAAGGGCCAAATCGGACAAAACATATATATGGAGCTATAGCTAAATCTTAACCGATTTTCTTCAAATTCGGTAGTGTTGGTTCATGGAGCAAGAAACTCTACCATTCTAAATTTCAAAACGATTGGATGTAAAATGCAGCTTCTATAGGACTAAAGGCCAAATCGCACGAAAGATATATATGGGAGCTATATCTAAATCTGAACCGATTTCAACCAATTTCAATAGCGATCTTAACAGCAGCGAAATACTCTAAACTGCAAAATTTCAGAACGATCGGAGTGAAATGGTGACCTGTAGTCGACGAACAACTTTACATGGACAGACGGACGGACGGACATGCTTAAATCGACTCAGCTAGTGATTCTGAGTCGATCGGTATACTTTAAGGTGGGTCTAGCTGTGTTATTTTCAGGTGTTACAAACATCTGCCGTGAAACAAACTTATAATACCCTGTACCACAGTGTGGTGTAGGGTATAAACATTTTAGTTCCACCGCCACATTAAGGCTTATTCCAAGGAGGAGTTGAAGATTATGATCATAATATAAAACATTACTTGTTAAGTTCGGCCATAGCCTGTACCATAGATCGCACGTGAATGGTTGCGGGTAATAATAAACTCATTATAACAAATTTCAGCCCAATTCGTTGAATTTTGAGGTTTTTGTGGCGTTAAGAAGTCAAATTTAGATGGACCTTTGTATGGGGGCTATATCAAAACATGGACCTATGACTACGGTTGCTCGTGTGAAGGATACCGAGTTTAAATAAGCTCCTGTTACCAACTTTCAGCCCGATCAGTTGACATTTGTGGTCTCTATGATGTTAAGAATTCAAATCGGGGAGATGTCATATATGGGGGCTACATCCAAAATTAGACCGATATTTCCCATTCAATTCAATTCCAACATACCTGCAGATATAAGAAGTATATGTACCAAATTTCAGCCACCTAGCTCAAGTATTATAGATTGTAGTGTGATTACAACAGACGGACATGGCTAAATCGTCTTAGAATTTTCCGACGATTAATAATACGAGTATATATACTTTATGGGGTCTCAGATCAATATTTAGTGGTGTTACAAACGGAGTAACAAAATGAATATACCCCTTATCCTATGGTGGAGGGTATAAAAATATGGTAAATGTAGAGTAGATGCGAACAGTAGGAATCACAACAAGTTAGATGCTATATGTATATGGGAGCTATATCTAAATAGGGACCGATATCGCCCATTTTCAAGCCCAAGTTACCTGCAGCTATGAGAAGTACCTATACCAATTTTCAGCCACCTAGCTCAAGTATTATAGATTGTAGCGTGATTACAACAGACGGACGGACAGACGGACATGGCTAAATCGTCTTAGAATTTTAAGGCGATTAAAAATATATATACTTTATGGGGTCTCAGATCAATATTTGGAGGTGTTACAAACAGAGTGACAAAATGAATATATCCACTAGAGTGGGTCGCAAAAAAAAGTTGCACCGGTCACCCTCTAGATTTGAAGAGTATGTAGAGACAATTCCGGGGCAACAAAAAAATTTTTTTTCTGTGCACCCTACATGACGCCCTTTTAATTTTATTATCCTGCGTTGACATTTGAGGTCCGATCGAAATAAGATGCATATCGTTGTTCGAGTTTTGGCGAGGGCTACATTTCGTCCCTATGTTACTTTTGACTCCGAAGTCAAATTCGATAAGTGACCTCGGTCATCTCGTTTTCTACCCCCCTAAGTGGGAAATATTTTGAAACGATGATAAAGACCTTTAAAAATATTTAAAGTTTTGCTTTTGAAGAACCCATTTTCATTCATAAACAAAAAAGTTATATTGGTTTTAAAATTACAAAATACACGCACAGGTCAAATTACACATTCTACTTTTGACTTCGTTTTCTGTCTCCCTTGCACACACATACACGCAGAAAAACACAACTCTCGCAAATGCACATCCACTTTAACGGTTCGGTTCAGTATTAATGAACTACATTTGCGTGATTCGTCACCAAATGTTAATACTTTTTAGGAAAGAAATTCAGAATAAAATCACTTTGTTTTCACATGCACCCTACACTATACCAAGAAACAGTAATTTTGTTACTGCGTGATTATTTGACGTAAGATACTTCGTTTATGATCTCTTGACAATGGCTACACCTCTTCCATATGTCATTCAGTAATCCGTGTTAAATTTTTAGTAGTGATTTCAGTTATCAGATTTTGCAACAAGTAGTAATTTAAGTAAGTAATTTTACGATTAAACAAATGTGTTATAGGATTAATATACATATATTAAATTTACAGTACAAGTAAAAACTTGAAACGTATGTCCAAAATTAAGAGCGCAATTGTATTCGTTGCTGGTAATTTCTGAAGACTGAAGTTAATGCACAAAAAACAACAATAGAGGTAATACAGTTGTAATGTAGTTTTGCATCTCTTTCTCTATATTTTGCAAAATAAGTACCATTTACAGGGGTAGCAACTTTGATAACTGAAGTCACTTCTATAATTTGAACACGGATTACTGAATGACATCAAGAGATCATCAACGCAGTATCATACGTTAAGATCATACGTCGAATAAGCACACAGTGACAAAATTACTGTTTTGGTGTAGTGTAGAGTGCATGGCAAAGCAAAGTGATTTTATGTCTGAATTTCTTCCTTAGAAAGCTTTAACATTTGGGGACGAATGTCGCAAATTTAGTTCATTCACACTGAACCGAACCGTCATAGTGGATGTGCATTTATGGGAGCGGGGTTTTTCTATGTGTATGTGTGTGCGAGGGAGACAGAAAACGACGTCAAAAGTAGGTTGTGTAATTTGACCTCTGCATGTATTTTGTAATTTTAAAACCAATATAACTTTTTTGTTTATGAATAAAAATGGGTTCTTCAAAAGCAAGAGTTTAATTATTTTGTAAGGTCTTTATCATCGTTTCAAAATATTTCCTACTTAGGGGGGTAGAAAACGAGATACCCGAGGTCACTTACCGAATTTGACTTCGGAGTCAAAAGTAACAAAGGGACGAAATATAGCCTTTGCCAAAACTCGAACAACGATATGCATCCCGTTACGATCGGACATCAAATGCCGACGCAAGATAATAAAATTAAAAGGGCGTCATGTAGGGTGCACAGAAAAAATTTTTTTTTGATTCCCAGGAATTGTCTCTAGATAATCTTCAAAACTAGGGGGTGACTGGGGCAACATTTTTTTTTTGTATGGGGACCGACCCTTACTAATATCCACCATCCTATGGTGGAGGGTATACAAAATATAAGCAACAATCATGAAATTGAAAGCACAGTGTTAAGCGATATTTGCATAAAAGTTTTGTGGTTTTTTTTCGTGTACTAAAATTTGTGTTAAATATTTCCCCATCTCATAATAGTGATGAATTTGTAATATGGGATTTTTAATTTTGTTATGAATTGTTTGGTTTTTTGTTCAAAAAAAATTAATGAAAACTGTTTTTAATCGGTAATTGTCGGTAGTATATGACTGACAAAATTCCTAAAGTCACAGCTTAATATTGTATTGGGTAAAAAATGGCAATGGTACAGTTTTTTTTTTTTCTATACCAAAAAAGTCAAGCTTCGGCCAAGGGATATTAACCCTGCTGTTATGTTAGAAAAAACTTGCGAATCTTAGGTTAAGGGACCATTTGGTCCATGCTGCAATTTTCATACAAAATACCAATTTAATCTTATTCATTCTATCTATTTTGTTTCAATACTTCCTATATATTAGTTATTTATTCTTTATTCAACACAGCTAATGTAAAAATTAGTTGTGGGGTTTCCCTTTTTGCAGTTTTTCCTTACTCAACATAGCTTATGTAAAAAACAATTGTGGGATTTCCCTTATCTTTTTTTTTACGCAATTAACTGTGGGATTTCTCTTATTTGCTTTTATTTGTAAAAATTAGTTGTGGGATTTCCCTTTTTGCATTTTCTCCTTACTCAACATAGTTTATGTAAAAACAATTGTGGGATTCCCCTTTTTATATTTTTGTTGCCAAGAAGCACGAAAATTTGCAGTGTTTTGTTCAAGCTGTGTGTCGCTTCAATAGGGTTTTTTACGAAATGGCGTATTTCAACGAAGATGAGATACGAGAAGTGCTCAATGCAGAAAGTGACTCGGATATTTCAGATTCGGATTCAGATTGATTATATTTTGGAAGATAACGAAACAAGTTTTTCTGAAACAGATAGTGAACAGGAACCCGACTTAGCTGCAGCTAGCTCTTTTGATCCCTTTTTTATTGCTAAAAACAAGATGGTATGCAGTGCAACTCCATTACCTCAGCCTATTGGAACTGTGGCTGAGAATATTATCTCATTACAACCAGGACCTACTCGATTTGCAGTGTATAGATGCAGTGACATGCTGTCAGCTTTTTTGTTGTTTTTATACCCTACACCACACTGTGGTACAGGGTATTATAAGTTTGTTTCACGGCAGATGTTTGTAACACCTGAAAATACCATAGCTAGACCCACCTTAAAGTATACCGATCGACATAGAATCACAAGCTGAGTCGATTTAACGATGTCCGTCCGTCTGTCCATGTAAAGTTGTTCGTCGACTACAGGTCGCAATTTCACTCCGATCGTTCTGAAATTTTGCAGTTTAGAGTATTTCGCGGCTGTTAAGATCCCTATTGAATTTGGTTGAAATCGGTTCAGATTTAGATACAGCTCCCATATATATCTTTCGTCCGATTTGGCCCTTTAGTCCTATAGAAGCTGTATTTTACATCCAATCGTTTTGAAATTTAGAATGGTAGAGTTTCTTGATCCATGAACCAACACTACCGAATTTGAAAAAAATCGGTTAAGATTTAGCTATAGCTCCCATATATATGTTTCGTCCGATTTGGCCTTTAGTCCTATAGAAGCTGTATTTTGCATCCGATCGTTTTGAAATTTAGAATGGTAGAGTTTCTGGATCCATGAACCAACATTGCCGAATTTGAAGAAAATCGGTTAAGATTTAGCTATAGCTCCCATAATATGTTTCGTCCGATTTTGCTCTTTAGTCCTGAAGAAGCTGTATTTTACATCCAAACATTTTGAAATTTAGAATGGTAGAGTTTCTTGATCCATGAAGATTTAGCTATAGCTCCCATATATATGTTTCGTCCGATTTGGCCCTTAAGTCCTATAGAAGCTGTATTTTACATCCAATCATTTTGAAATTTAGAATGGCAGAGTTTCTTGATCCATGAACCAAAACTACCGAATTTGAAGAAAATCGATTAAGATTTAGCTATAGCTGCCATATATATGTTTCGTCCGATTTGGCCCTTTAGTTCTATAGAAGCTGTATTTTACATCAAATAGTTTTGAAATTTAGAATGGTAGAGTTTATTGTTCCATGAACCAACACTACCGAATTTGAAGAAAATCGGTTAAGATTTAGCTATAGCTCCCATATACATGTTTCGTCCGATTTGGCCCTTTAGTCCTGTAGAAGCTGTATTTTCCATCCAATCATTTTGAAATTTAGAATGGTACAGTTTCTTGTTTCATGAACCAACTATGCCGAATTTGAAAAAAATCGGTTGAGATTTAGCTATAGCTCCCATATATATGTTTCATCCGATTTGGCTCTTTAGATCCAATAGTTTTTATACCCTACACTACACTGTGGTACAGGGTATTATTTAAGTATAAAATGTCCCAAAAGTAAATTTATGTAAACAATTTATACATGAATTACAAAATTTATATATCAGAGTTATTCAATATTACGAGAGTGGTGTAGGGTATTATATAGTCGGCACCGTCCGACTTTAGCCTTTCCTTACTGGTTTCCGCCTCTAATAGAAAAAATTGTCATTGAAAAAACTAATAAGTACGCAAGCACCAAGTTTGGAGAGATATTGATGAAGACGCACTGTGCGCATATATTGCTGTGATCATTCTTGCAGGCGTACGTCGGTATTATTTCAGAAAAATATTATTTCAGAAAAATAGTTATCTCATATAAAATTAATCATAACAGCGGAAAAAATTAAGATGTTCATGGTTTATTTGATGCAAAATTTGGTCGCCCCATTTTCCGATCAATTATGTCTGAAGAGACATTCCATACATATGATTACTAGTGCACTCGTTCGATGATGTTTTGAGTCGGCGACAAATGCGTAGTAGCGATAAATTTGCTCCTATCGTGAATTATGGGATCGGTGGCAACAACTTCTTCCAATGTCTTACAACTGTCACGAAAATGTCACCGTTGATGAGCAACTTGTTGCATTCAGGGGGCGATGTTCTTTTCGACAGTTTTTCCATCAAAACCAGCAAGATATGGTTTGAAGTTTTGGTTATCGGTGGACTCAAAGTCAGAGTACGAGTGAAAAATACAACCATACCTTGGTAAACCTAGAAATGCACAGCCTGAAAGGAACCAAGGAGAACGCGTTGTATTAGACTTGACAGAAGGCTTGAAAGGTCAAAATATAACAGGCGACAATTTTTTTCCACATTTGAGTTGGTAAAAAAACTTCATGAAAGAAAACTTACATATGTGGGAACAGTACGCAAAAATAAAACTTTCATTCCTCCGAAATTGCTGATTGTCAAAAACTCCCTTTGTACAAGTCTACATTTGCATTCAATGACATTGCAACATTAGTATTACTAGTCTTGTGCATTAGTATTAGTACAATGCACAAGACAGCTGCAGTTGATGAGAGTGGATTAAAGAAAAAAACAGAGATTGTTTCTTATTACAATTCAACAAAAGGTATGCTAGTGTTTTTGTTTGCCTATTATTTCTTAGGTTTTATCTATTTTAGGTGGCGTAGATACTGCTGATCAAATGATTGGCTCCGATGGCCGAACATTGTATTTGCAAACATACTTGATATATCCGCTTTGAATGCGTACATACTTTTTTCTGAAATCGATGTTTCATGGCATCCAGCTGATCGGAATCGCAGGAGACCAGAGTTTTTGCGGCAACTAGCACTTTGTTTGGCTAAGGCGTATATGATGAAACGAACTAGATTACCTCAACAAGAGTTCTCAGCACACCTTTTGACAGAAATACGAACACAATGCACAGTTTCAGAGGCCTCCTCAAATAATGCTACTTCTAGTTCAGGGGCTCGAAAGTTGGGAATTTCTAGCTGCTGCAAATCTAAATCTGATATAAAATGCTCCATTTGCAGCAAGTTTATTTGCAAAACTAACCGAAAAACATTTTTCTCATCGTGTAAAGACAAATATTGTGAAAATATACTATGGACCAAATGGACCCTTAGCCTAGGATTCGTAATTTTTTAATTTTTTCAGTCCTGTTCAAAACTTACAAAGTAAACAGGTAAAAAATTGGACCATATGGGCTTAACCTAACAGCAGGGTTAATTTGTTCTAAAGGCATGGACCAAGACATTTGCTCGTCCATTCACACTTTTAGGATTTTGTTGATATAATTTAATTAAATTTCTAGGAAATTAAATATGAATTTAGCATAATCTCAAGAAAATTGTTCACTTGCATTTATAATTCAACAATTTCTATAGACCAAAAAATCTAAACCTAGCCAAGAGTGTTTCCCAACCCACCAACTCTATTTATTTTGTCTAGTCCGAAGAAGAATAACACAAAAACCTCATGTCCATTATAAAACCAAATTATGGCCTGTATAAAGACCCAGCAACAAAGACGTCATATCTAATCACAACATTATAAATTATCCAAACGTTATTATTATTATTTGTATTTTTGTATGTGTGGAAGATTTTTTCCCTTTCCCCTAAAGCATAATTTGTTTCATATTTCATATTCTGCAAGAATAAAAAATATAAAATGCTCAGGAATAAAACAAAGACACGAACACGAAGCTGAGCAATACAAATTATGTAATAAAATAATAATAACTGACAGCATAAACTCCTCAGCAAAAAACCGAGGCTATACTTAAAAGTCAAGTTTCAACAAAACAAAAAATCTTCAAATAAACTAAAAAAAGCAAAAAACAAAAGGCAAAAGACATCAAATATCAAATTTACGTTACAAAAAAAAAACATAATTTGCCCAACGACGAACCTTAAGACCAAATGACCTTTAACAAATACTACCTAAAACCTACCCACCTTCCATATTGGAGTATGAAAAAACAAACTATATAAAAAAAGTCAAAAAGGATATTTACTGTATACCTTTTGCGACTGATATCCTTCCCATGCCTGACCAGCGTGAAAAATATATTAAAAAATATTCGAAGGGTAGTAGTAGCCCTGCCAAGAATAAAAAAACACAGACAATGGCGGTACCTTGAAATAATTTTCCTCCCAAAAAGTAGTCCTAAAGAATAACAACTAAGCATTTGTGTAAAGGACGAACAGGACACCTTTGAACGCGATGTAAAAAAAACGCAAAGACAGAGAGAACATAAAATTAAATAATGCTCCATAAAACAGGAAAACGAATAAAAAAAACGGCGAAATAAAACCACGAATGTAGAGAGAGGGAATGTTTCCCAAATTTATAAATTCATATGAATTCATTGGCGTGAAGCTGGCATCGGGAGGGGTCGCAGGACAGAGAGAACAGGACTTGCCGCCACTTGGTGTGCTAAAGCTCATTTATATGCAAATTTTAGTTTTGTTTGCCATCCAAAGGCAAAGGATGGCTTTAACTTTTAAAAGTGAACGCCCACAATTACTGGGAAACCATACGACTCATTAGGGATGTCGAATCAGTAGTCTTCAAATGGATGCATCCATCATCATCGACCTTAACCTAAACACCTTAACTAGAGTTATTCTCGGTTACTTTTCACAATGAATCCTACAGGATCTCAGCGGAGGAGGCATACAGTTAGTCACATATACCGATGCCGTTGGTTCAAGGTATGTATATTCTTAGCAACGATTAGTGAGATCATGAAAAGGTCACTAAAAAGCCTATCAAAATGAAGGACAGAGAATTGTTTAGGCTTTAACCCAACAAACCAAAACAATACCAAACTCCAAATTTCCGACAATCGGGACCCTGTAGCTATCTTAAAAAACGACGTAGCTGTTTAGCAAGCGAAGAAAACTCAAGATTTTGGAATCCCAGCACTAAATGGGAACACCTGGAGCTATCTAAAGAAGAGACGTAACTGGATGTTGTCAATGACCCTTAAACAGTTCTGGAAGTGGATTACTAAGAAATAAAGCACTGTGCACTTGTTACCTTAGCTGGAAGATGTTTGCATAAAATTGGGCTGTAGCCAAAATCAATATACTAATTTGGTGCTAAGCTATATAACCAAACAAAAAACCCTCCAATTATAACGAAAATCCAACTGCTGGTCTCTGTCAACAATACAGGACCTCTGATATCTACCCAGAACTGGATATGATACTCAATATTTGGGTTATATTAAGTTTGAGAGTGGCAGCCATATATCAGACTCCATATAAACAAAAACAAATCCTCCCAATTCTAACGAAAATCCAACTGCTGTTCTCTGTCAGCAATACAGGACCTCTGATATCTACTCCATACCCAGAACTGGATATGATACTCAATATTTGGGTTATGTTAAGCAGCCATATATCAGACTCCATAGCCTATTTGGTGCATAGGGACATAAGTAAAATTATTAGCTTTTCTAAGTTCTTTCCGTTGAATATATTTCATTGATTCAGAAAGCTCAGGGCTTTGCAGATTCTAACATCAGTCATGTTTGCTAACTACCCAAAAAATGAGAGCCTAGGGTAGTCTGCCACCTTCTTGAGAGAACGCCGCACATTAACAGAAGGTATTTATGGATTAATCCACCTCTTCGTCTCCGCAGATTCACCAAAAGTCATATCGCAAGACCTGAAATCTCTATGCGTGCCGTCCAATAAATTAGTGAGCCGTGTCATGATAGACACGATAGGTGAAAAAGCCTGGACACGACAAAAGCAGCAGCCCATTGATGCGTGTGGAACTTAGATAGTTCCGTAAAAGATCTGCAGTGACCCACTATAACTGAGATATTCAATCTCGGTAACAACAACAGGCTATTGGAGCCTTTGGATTTTAGGTAGGGGCACACCAACTTGGATTGTATGGCGATCTTGAGCACTGACCGCCTTTCATTTGTTGGCATAAGGTTGGCTTACTCCCCAAAGAAATTAGAGCTTAGGGTAGCCTGCCGCCTTCCTAAAAGAAAGGGCCACAAACACAGATGGTATTCTATTGATTCCTTTTTCTCTTCATCTCCGAAGATTCTGCAAAATTCATTTCGCAAGAGCTCTCTCTCTGCTAGTCGTCCAATACGGACACGATAAATGAGACTCTTGGGTTCAATCACAACAGCAGGGCATTGGCGCATGTGGAGTTTAGACATCAGCCCGGCAGTGATCCGTGATAATGACTGCAGGGTGTTGGAGAGTTTGATGTTTACGCAGAGACACCTCAGCCCTGCTGTGACCCATCACGATATATATGATTAGTGAGGTGTCCGGTCTCGATATCGGCAACAGGGCATTGGTAAGTTTGAAGTTTAGGTAAGGGCACATCACCCTGGAATGTATGAAGTTCCTAACTAGTGAGCACACTCGTTGGCTTAAGGGAACTATCGGTCATGAAAAGTTTGCAGGTAGCTTAGCAATGCCACATATCCCAGCTCCCCTGGAGCATGTACGATAGTCCCTAGTGGGACTATCTTATGTACATGTCCAGTGGCCCTACACCCAAATAACGTGATGTTCATCCATCTTTTTAGGACATATGTGACAGTTGAGGGTAGTTTTTGAATCCAGAAAGACAAATTCTTGGGACATTATAGCGGTCTGACCATCAGATAACTTATTTGAACCGACTTTAGCCCAGGACATTAATTCTCGGACATTCCGTTACCTCTTTAATGGCTGGGATTTCTGACAAGTATACATTACAGCGATGCAATGGATAACTTTATTTCCTTAGAAATTATACCAAAGACCACTTGGTTGTCTGGTTTGCAACCCTTTGTCTAGAACTTCTCAAATCTGTTATGTTCTGGGGTGCAACAATTCTATTCTGATCTATCAGGTATAATAATGAGGTTCCTCTTGTCTGAAGGTGGTTCAGACATTGTATAATGAACGATGCCTGAAAAGTCCAGTTGCGTAGCTGCGGCATATTGCCTTGCGTAACCCTTAATACTGAACCGCTTTATGAATATATGAAAAGCTGAGCACCTGAAGCTGATCTAATGTGAATGAAATTGGTTCAAGAACAACACGACTGGACACAGCTCCATTCTAGAAACAAAGACCACATATACTGCCATCCTAAGAAAGAAAGTCGCATTTCAATTTTAGCAGTTTTGATATATTTAGATTTTACATTTGTTAACTTTCGAGCCTTTAGGTTCAGGTTTAGGTTAGGGTGGCAGCCGGTTTTACCAGCTCACATAGTCCAATTCAGAACTCTAACCTAAACCTAAAATTAAACACCGCGAATGTTAAAAAACCTAAAAGCTAAGTATCTCAAAACTACTAAAAAGAACAGGAGGACAGTTCTTTCTTAGGAGGACAATATACTAGAGTAGAATCAGCCTCGAGATATCTAGCAGAACTAATTAACTAGATTAAAACTTTCAAATTAAACTCTATAAATACAGATGATGTAATCTCAATCTTCTCTGATGGACTCTGGTACATGGTCAGGTGTCTCCTTTTAGATCCTAAGACGTGGGATTTACAAAACCATCACCAGTTTTTCGGGTAAAGAACTAAGCTATACAGATTGCCCCAGAAAATATTTTTTGTTCATCCCTCAGTATATATGTATGTGGATAGTATGGCAGCCCTAAAGGCTTTTAGCTGTTGAAATAAGTCACGCTCTTTTTAAAATTGTATAAAAGTCCTTACTCAAAACCAAATGCACAATATCACTATAACTTGGGTACCAGGCCACAACAAGTTCAACTTAAGTAGGTAAAACGGTAACCGCCAAAGTAGGTTTGCTACACGCCGACTAAGAAGTAGGTTACCCAATTGGTCGTCATTTAAGCGATAGTTACCCCAGATTGTCGTCAACTAAGGAATAGATAATACTTACGGTCCTCTACCATAAAGAAGATAACCTAACATGTACCCTTCTAAGGAGCATATAACCCAACTGGTCGTATACTATGTCTCAACGGGTCGTCTACAAAGGAGTAGATTTCTCTGATGCACTACTATAATGACACACCACATCCAGAAATGGTGTGTGATCAACTTAACCCTAATAAATTGCTACCAATTATTCTCTCGGTGATGAATTCGGTGAGTGGTCCCAATTTAATTAGTACCGCGACTCAGGTAAATTGCACTTCATTTCGGTAGGGTATTTAACCTATTCGCAGGGCTTCAATGGAGTTGCAGAGCCTAAACGGCTGAGAACTCTCGGTGTCGACTAATAGCATTTGACTTAGACGATGGGGACACAAAAAAATCGTCTAGCTTTGGCATACCTACGACTTATCATCAAGGCTGATTGAGAGCCCAGTAGGGTAACGGGAGAAAGACAAATAAAAACATTAAAATTAAAATACATCTTTTTCGGTGGCGACCGGAGCGTGGTTAGAAGCCGCCACGTTCCCCAGCACACGTTCATCACAAACACACAAAGAGTTTACCTAGATTGCTCGTCCGTAAACGGTTTGTGTTCTGTGGCATAAGACAAACAACTGCCTCGCCACTCCGGCGATGTTCACGGACGTCTGTGAAGTAGATGCCCACAATTTGCCACTTTCCATAAGCCATAAACTGCTTCCAGTTCGCGTGGTGGTCAAATATGAATGAAAATGAAATGAAATGAAATGGTGTGAAAGCGGTGTACATATTAAAAACGTTTTGTTGAGGAGCGAAAATAATTTGAGGTGATGGCTTAATTGAAAATTGCTTTTAGGCAAACATTATCATGGCCGCTGTTGTGTTGCTGTGTCGTCGTTTTTTTCTCTGTGAGGATTTTTGTTGGATTTTGCATAAAAAATTCCAAAGTGAGATGTTTTTTTTCGAAACAAATTTGCCTAAAAGCGCTTTAATGAAAATAAATATAATGAAAACAACAAAAAGTATGCAATTAAAAATGTAGCCTGAAAATATATTTTGTTTTTTTTTCGTTGACCCACTTCAAATTGTCATGGCTTGGAGAGAACGTGGAATTGGTAAGTGATTTTCTAGGTGTAAAATCTCAATTTCTATTTAGTAACCCATTTTGAGATGTCAATTATAATAGGGACATATCACGTCATCCCAAGGAATGCTTATCAATAAATTATGAAAAGCCCTAAAATTATGCTCGAAAAATATTAATATTTTTTTAAGAAGCTTATTAGAATTTTCCTACAACTATGTGGGAGGGGGAGTTGGTGCAGGTTTGATTGACGTTTTAAAATGAAAATGGGCTTTGGAACAAATATATGAATTAATCTCAATTTAGATATTAAATGCAGATAGGGTGGAGAGGATAAAATAGAACATATCCTTAATATTATGATGCTTTATATTTTTCACATGATGAATGCTAAAATAGGTAAATGAAGCGATGAAACACAACCACACACCCATCAGCCTTGTTTGAACCAATTATTGAGACAAAAAGTGCACGGGAGCCATGCGAAACCTATGAGGAATTGAAGATTCTGTCAGCTATCATATAAACTCCAAAATCGCAGGTATACGTCGAGAAAATAATCGAACAGAGCATACCTGACTTGGAGTCTCCAATCCCGGCAGATTGATCAGATATCTTCGTAGAGACAGTACTTAGACAAATACAAAAATTTAAGAATTAAATGGAATTCTGGACCGGGAACAGGAATGAGTGAAAACAATTACTGAGATAAATAGTAATCGTGAGCCCTTCGAAACCTATGAACAACTGATGATTCAGTCAGAGATTCTAGCTGCAGGATGATCGATAGTCATTGTCGAGGCATTAATCGATCAGAGCACAGATGACAAAGATTCTCATATCTCTACAGACTTGTCAGATATCTCCGTCGAGACAGTACTTAGACGAATACAAGACATAAGAAAACGCAGAATGCTGGACCAGGAAAAGGAATGAGCGAAACCCATAAGTGAGAAAAATAGTGAACGTAACCCCTTCGAAGCCTATCAAGAACTGAATATTCTATCAAAGACCCCAGACTCAGGATGATCGAAGGTCTCCGTCGAGACAGTACTGAGATGAATGCAAAGCGTAAGAATACACATATACTGGAACAGGAAAAGTATTTAGTTCCTTTCAAAATCGATGAAGAATTGAAGACTACTGGAACAGGAAAATCAGTAAATAAAACCATCTTCTTAGACAAAATGGAAATGAGAGACTTAGGAAACCTATGAAAAACTAAAGACTACCAGAGATCCTCAGGAAGATCGTTGGCTTCCGGCAAGACATTCATTAAACAATGCACAGACGAGCAGAATTATCCCATTTCTATAGTCTGAGCAGATATATTTATCAAGACAGTACTTAGTTGAATATAAAACGCAAGAATAGCCAACTTCAGAGGATAAAGGGACACGAGAACTTTATGATGCCTCTGACGATCTCGCAATCCCTGTAGGTTGATGTGATATCTTCGTCGAGACAATACTTAGTAGAATTCAAAACGTAAGACTAGACAGAATGCTGGAAGAGGAAAAGGAAACAATTAAACAATTTTCGCAGAAAAAATGAGTACGTCAGAGCTTTGGAATCTGAGATGAACTAAAGTATTTGCTAGAGATCCTAATCGCAGTAAGACCGAAGGTCTCAGTCGAGACAATAATCGAATAATGCATTGATTATCAGGATTTTCTCCCTTCCCTACACACTAATTTAAAATGAAACCAGGATTCTCCCAACCAGAAAGACTGATCTGATACCAAACGTAGTAAAGCATAGAATACTGGAGCAGAAAAAGGAATTATTTACCAATTACAAAGACATAGCCCTGCGAAACCTATGAAGAACCTTCCAGAGATATTAGCCACCGGAAAATAAGCATAGAAAGGAGTACGGACGAGCAGGATTCACGCATATCTATAGGCTGATTGCATACCTTCTTCAAGATCATACTTAGTAGATTACAAAACTTAAGAATAGACAAAATACTGGAATATGAAATTAAATGAATGAAACCAACTACTGAAACAATATAGGACAGCAGATTCTGCTAGAGATCTTAACCGCAGGAAAATCAAAAATCTTCGTCGAGCAAATAATCGAAAAGGGCACAGATGACTAAGATTCTCCCATCCATATAGGCTGATCAGAAATCAATGTCGAGATATTGCTTAGTAGATCGAAAAATAAACAATAACACTGTGCTAGTCCAAAAATGTGACAGAAAGGAGACCCTATGGATAAACATATTTCGACCTTGCTGAATCCAGTTTGCAAGAAAATCAGAGAGGTTAGTTATCTCGGAGGTGCTTTTGAAGTTGAAGACTTCGGAATATGCGCTTCAGTCCAAAGAACGAAATAAAGGGAACCCTTGGAGAATTATTTCTTTCAAAACCGTCGTCCCCGCGACTCACTCCCCTTATCCATAAAAAATTGCAATCAAATCTTATCATATGTGAAAAATCATACAAATCGACGTCATTTTTTTAGTGTCTTTGTGAAGAATATTCCTCGTGAAAAAAACTTAGACACCGCCAGAGATTTACCTTTTCCATTGAGATAATATTAAGACAAAATATAGACGAACAGGATCCTCTCAACCAAGCGGTAGTCGATGTGCGTAGTCAATAGATTAGAGATATCATTCGTAATTTTTTCAGAATATCTGAGGAAACTCCCAGAGATCCCTGCTATATGTAGTGTAATTGTACATCGTCATCAGAAACGAAAAAGGGTTGAACAACAAGGAAAATGGTTTTTTGCTTCTCCTGTAAAATTTGCAAATATGATGATACGCCCTTTTTCGTTTCTGATGACGATATACAAATCGCAGAAAAACTGAACTGAGAATCGAAGTCCTCCGTCGAGATAAAAGTCGTAGAGAACACAGGGCCAACTATGTGTTAGTCGAATAGCTTACTCAAACACAGATATTTTAAGAAGGATTTAAATCCTTAATATTCCTTTCCAAAACTCAAAAGTTAGCTCCCAAAGAACCCAGTCACAGGAAGATCTAAGGCCTTCCACAGATTCTAGTTATATAGGGTCAGAATTCTATCAAACCTGTGATTGTCAAAATCCATACAAAAACAAGAGGTTTAGAAATCCTTCGTTTAGTTTCCAGAATTTCCAGATATGAAACTCTCCAATATCGCAGTCACAAGAAAGTTGAAGGCCCTCGCCGGGATAAAGGTCGGACAGAACATGGATCGTTTGGATCTAAATGCATAGAAAATCAAAGAAGAATATGAATTCCTCGTATATTTTTCCAAAAATCTAAAGACATTCCGACTCACTAAAGTCTTTGTTGAGACAATATAGAATATATATGAACAGGATGGCGGAATGAAATTGGGATCCAGAAAAATAAACCCCCACATTTTTATAAATATGGGCCCCAAAAAATAACATGTCAAACAACAACAATTTTTTTGGGGTTAATTTCATTTTTTGTCTTCTTTTTGTGGTTTAATTTCATTTCTTTTCTGCCTTTTGGGGCTTGTTTTCATCTATAAATGTAGAAACAGGAGAGGCTATGTATACAAGATTTGCTCCACGTTGCCAACTTTTGATCATGTCCATAGGAGAAAGTTTTAAACAGAAGCCGCAGACCGTAGGCCAATCGTGCAGGAAAAGATTTATAATTATAAAATAGGTTCGTATACGTGTATTATTACGTACGAGTACTCCCTAGATTTTCTCACTTTTTTTGGGGTTTACTTTCCATTTCATGTTGTTTTCTTGATTGGGGTGTAATTTCCTAAATCAGTTTTTGTAACGAAAATAGACCCCAAGTTTGGGGCGCTCTTTAATTTTCAATTTGGGTTGCATTTCCTATGGGCCCAACTTCCGGCCGCCGAACAGGATCCTGTCATCCCAGCAATAGTCAAAGTGCGCAGTCAATAAATTGGAGAAATTATTCGTAATTTTTTCAGAATGGCTTAAGAAACTCTCAGATACTGTATGCCCAAATTGTAGTATATCTGTGAAAGATATAAATCTTTTCTATTCTCTTCCAGACAAATTGAAATGAGGATCGAAGTCATCCATCGGGATAATAGACGTGTAGAACACAGGCGACCAGAATCTTTTAAATATGTGATAGTCGATTTGCGAACTCAATCATAGATCATTAAAGAAAGATATAAATAATTCGTATTCTTTTCCAAAAAAACTGAAGGATATAAATCCTTAGTATCCTTTCCAGAACAACAAAGGAAGCTCTCAAAAAAGCCAGTCACAGAAAGATTCAAGGACTTCCACAGATCACAGCTATTGACGGTTAGAATTCTACCAAACCTATGAATGTCAAAATCCTTAAAAAAGTAAGTGGGTTAGAAATCGTTCGTTGAGCTTTTCAGATGAACGTATGAAATGGATGGCCCTCGTTGATATAGTGGACGGACTGAACTCAGACGATTTGGAACTCAATGCATGGTACATCTTTCCAATTGATCTGAGGACATTGCTAGTCACAGGTAGCTCTAAGCGAACAGGATCCTGTCAACCCAGTTGAGGAAACAATTCAAACAAAGGCCTTCGTCGAAATAATAGCCGGACAGAATACAAACGATTTGGGTATCAATGTTTATAAATTATCTGAAGATACTGCTAGTCAAAAGTAGATCAAAGGTTTCCGTTGAGACAGAACAAAGACGAACAGGATCCTGTCAGCTAGCGATATTCGAAGTGCCTAGTCAATGAAATATACAAATCATTCGTTTACTTTTCAGAAGATCTGGGGAAATTATCGGAAGCGACAATCCCAAGTGACAGTTGTGCTTAGTTTAGCAGTTCTGAAGAACTGATGGTAATCTCTGATATTCCAGTTACAAGGAAATCGAAGGCCTTTGTCGAGATAATAGCCGGACAGAATACAGACCATCTGGGTTTCAATCTTTATAAATTATCTGACGATACTCCTATTCAAAGGTAGATCCAAGGATTCCGTTGAAACATTACACAGACGAACAGGATCCAACATTCCCCCGATAGTCGAAGTGCGTAGTCAATGACAAATCATTCGTATATTTATCAGAAGAACTGAGCAAATCCCAGAAGAACTGAAAAAAACATGAGGAGACCAGGATTTTCCAATCCGATAGTCTAATTGCACATACAATTCAAACAAAATATATGAAAGAAAGAAAGGAAGAAGAAAATGTATGAAAGAAAGTATCCTCTGCCAAAAGTTTCCAAATCCTAAACAGCCCTGTGATTGCCGAAATCCATACTCAATGTACAAAAAAAAAATCGATGAGTGATAGATATTGTACTTATTTGAAGAACTGATGACAATCCTAGACCAAAGTTGGACAGAACCCCTCACTCAAGTTCAGGAGACGATTTGATCCTCCTTCCGAGGTTGTTATGGAATTCATATAGACTTGTGTTCCAAACAGAACTGTTGTAAGTAGAAAAGGTTCGAAAATTGAGGGAATTCTTTGAGTTGCCAAAACGAAAGTTTGAGGATGTAATCTTTTATATTTGAAGTTTGAGCGATAGGAATGTGGGCGAATATTTAATAAACTTAAGCAACGACTATTTAATAACCTTAATGAATTTCTTGGAGTAGGCATTCATTCGTTCCGAGTCAAGATACGAAAAAAGTTAAAAGATTGAGAGGATTGTTTGAGTTTCCGAATCGAAGAGGATCGCAATGTTTAGACGCTCTAATCTTTAAGAGCGGTCATCTACAGAACCTGGCGGCAACAAATAATGTTAAGTAGTAAATTAAGGCGCAACGAATTAGAGAAAATGTTGCATACTTTCAGGGATACATTTATATATGTATTTTGATACTACAGCAATTGCGTGAGATAAAAAAAGTACTAATACACCCAAACAACTTTTTAAATTATAAGACATAGTAAATTTCCTGAAACCGTATACAGTTTAATGCTAATGCAAAAGAAAGGAATTTTGATTGCCGTGACAAATTTTAATATTTTATAAAGTAGTTCTGAAAAACCATTGTATATCACTTTTCCTTACATTAAAGTATTCAATTTCAAAACTTTGTCTCCATAAATACAATACAAATACCCATAACTCTGTTTTACGTGTTTGACCTTTTTGATCCCCACTTTGAATAAAGTCAAAGCAGTAGGGCGATTTATCAACCCCAACAACCATGACGTATTCTTATGGCCACTGCACGCAATTGGCTTAATGAAAGCTTTTCGCAAAAATTTATATTTATTTTCTTCGTGTGAATTTCTCTTCCTCCACTCCACTCTACTCTAATTTTAGCAGAACAATAGGGAAAAGAAAAAAACAAACAGAAAAAATATATTTTTGCGTATCGCCATAACAACATCTTAGGTTGGTTGGTTGGACCGTCTGTCGGTTGGTTCGTTGTTCTTCATATGAAAAAATCCCCTTTCTTTATAGCGTAACGCATTACACGTTCATTTCGCCCACCGAGTCTTTGCAAAAAGGAAGAAGGGTGTTTCCAGATTCCTTGGGAAAGGGAAACCGAATGTAATTTAAAAATTGCATTCCATGCTGTCGCTTTTCATTTAGAGCTTTGATATATGACGACAACAAATGCAGAAGGTTATAGCCAACATATATCATAGATATGAGATAGCATTGGATGAAACAAACAGCCACGAGAAAGCCCGTGTGTCTGCTTGTCAAAAGGCTGGGGAGGGGCTATGTGCTGGGGACTAGGGGAACACTGAAAGGAGCAGAAACAAGGATTATAAGATGTGTTTTAAGATATTACCATGAGGATGTTTCACAGCTCTGTTGTTGCTCTGATAGAGTCCCCATAGAGTAAAGGAAATATTAGAAAAATGTTTTTCCGATAGCGCAGGATGAGAGATGGAGGAGCAAGATCAACTTGTGGCACGTTTACTCCACGTGTTGGAATATCGAGTTAAGTCTGTGTGGATTTAGGAATACCACTAGAATAAAAGGAACACATCAGGGACGATTTCAGATATTCATTGCATAAGTTGATTCTGGTCTGGCCCAGGCAGATATGCATAGGTATTTTATGTGGAAAGGATCCAGAAGGATTTACTCCGATGTAAAGTTCATTATAAAGGGTGTCAATTTAAGTGATTTCTTTAATAAAACTATGTTTGTCTTTGGGCAGGGTTGGTCTGTTGACCCATATATAGAAAACCGCGGATTCAACACGGATATGATTATCGCAGCAAAATATATTATTAGGAAATTTTTGTGAACCAAGTTTTGAGGACCTACTTTAAACATTTACTCAAACGGATTAAGTTATGTTTTCAATAATTAAAAAAAGATCATTTTCGCATTACAACGTTTGCAACATCTTTCAAGCTGACATCAGATGAACTCATCTCGTGAAGGCACATCTGCAAGCACGTTGTCTGATTTTTCATACGCTATTGCAGAAAACTCAAGGCTCTAGAATAGCTGATCAATATAACGCTGTGCTGGGTACAAAGTCATGAATACATATTCTGTAATATACAGAAGCTGGAGAGGAAAAGGGCTACCTTTAGGACAGCCATGAGACCATCCTTACCTAACCTACCACCGACCTCTTTTGGGCACTTTCAGACACATCCTGAATGCATCTCGGGTTTGATAAAGGCTGAGTAGCTGATCATAAAGGCATATCCTTGTATAACGAACCAGTTGATATACTGTCGAGGAAAGGGGCTTCCTTTATGGTCTCAATAGACTCTAGGTCTTTTGGGGCTGTTCATAGATATCCTGAATGCATCCCCGGTTTTTTCTTCTGCAGATGTGTCTGGTTACCTGGTCATAAAGACATATTCTCTAAAGAACAATTCCAAAAACCTGCGAGGGAAGTGGCTACCTCCACCGACATATAAAAGGCAACCAGCGATCATCCACTCCTAACTGAGGGCTGTCCTCATTTGAGTCCTTCCACACATATCCTGAATGCAACACCGATTCCCTATTCACTGCACATTCTATAGTCATTTTTTACATGATCAACTTTTACAACTTTTTGTCAAATACATCACACAAAAAATACATCGAAAAATTCGACGATATTTGATAAATCATTATTTTTTGAGGGGGACTTTCATGCGTAAGGTTGAACGGGGGTGTCGGGTGTTTTGGGAGAAATACTTCTTGAAGTGTCTCCCTTCATCCGTTCTTTGACATGGAACTTCTCTTCTGAAGCTTTCCATACCAAAATTGTTCCTGAATTTACTAACTCTTCCTTTACCCAGCAAATTTTCTTGATAAATACGATATATGTATTTAAAAAGTCACTGAGTTGCCATTAACGTGCATTGTGGGGACCCATAGTGATTTTTTACATTGAATCTTTTTGTATAAATAGAATACACCAACCACAAAATCATTAATTTCTACGAATTTTGATATTAATTAAATTTTGGAAGGGGATTTTCAGGGGTAACAGGATCAGCGAGCGTGTCGGGTGTTTTGGGAGAAATACTTATAGGAATGCCTCCTTATTTTGTTCTTTGACATGCAACATTTGTTTCGAAGCCTTCGATACTAAAATTATGGTTGAAATTACTAACCTCTTTGTTTACCCAGCAAACTATGTGGCTAAATATCTCCAAAACGCGATGTCACAGGTAAAAACTGCTAATGCCATTCGATTTAACGGGTTTATCGTTGTTTTCGTCGGGGATACATGTTTATCCCCTCACCTTAGAGAGGAGGGTATATATCATTTGCTACGAGCCAAAAGTGTAACACATCGAAGGAGTGACCTAAGACCCTGAGTATGTACGGAGGAAATCCGTTTTGGGTCATTTTAAGTCGAATGAGCAATGTCCGTCCGTCTGTCTGTCTGTCTGCTGGTTGGTGCGCACGATAACTCTCGAAAGGAGTAAATTTGGTATGTGGTAATATTTTCTTCTATCTCCGGCTAAGTTCGAAGATGGGCCATATTGGTCCACTCCTTCTAGTACCTCCCCCACAAAGGGTTAACATTTAGTGAAATATTGATTATTTAATAACTTCTATACTACTTATTTGAATCCTCTGAAATTCTATACATAGTATTAGTTTATTAGTCACTATTACCTCGAGAAAAATGGGCGAAGTTGCCACGTCCCTTTTGGTCTCACACAAATTGGCAATTATGAACTAGTGCGTTATTGGCACGCCCCTTTTGATACCTCCCACACAAATGAACCATATAACACCAAAAGCTAACAGCTTATAACTGTAATACTAGTACCCAAAATACTTGAACTTTGTTCAGTGTAATGCTTTTATAGGACATACAGTCCATTTAAAAATGAACGTTATTGGTACGCCACTTTTGGTACCTCCCACAGAAATGGACCATTGTGCACCAAAAGTTAACAGCATATTACTTTAATACCAGTACATGCTTTAAAGTTATTAAATGCAATTTAAATTGATAATAATTTTATTAAAACTAAAAATTATTAAATTTACTAATATTTTTTTGGGACTCAAGGTGAGGGAATTCATAAGTCGGTTTACCCGACTGAACTTTCTTACTTGTTAAAATGAATTTTGCATACACAGTGTTATTATCAATTAATTTGGGGTAAATACACGAAAAAAAATTGCTGGACCAAATAAATCTACTTCTTAACATACGACCAGATGAGTTATCAAATCCCTATTTGAGGACCAATTGCGTTATCTACTCCTTAGTAGAGTTCCCATTGAGTTGTCTAAAATTCCAAATGGTTTATCTAATGCTTCTTAGACCTGCAACAGGGTTATGTACTCCTTAGTAGGCAGTCAGTTGGTTTATCTACTACTTAGTAAACGTCCAACTAGGTTATCTACTCCTTAGTAGGCCGTCGGTAGGGTTATCTACTTCATTGTAGAGGATCAGTGGCGATTCAGTGGCATTATCTACTACTTATTAGAGGAACAGTTGGATTATCTACACTTCTAGTAAAGGACCAGTTGGTTTATTTATTACTTAGTAAAATGCCAGTTGGGTTATCTATTACTTAGAAAAATACCAGTTGGTTTATTCACTCCTTAGGAGGCCGACAGTTGGGTTATCTGTTACTTATGACGACCAGTTGGGTTGTCTCTTCCGCAGCAGACGTCCAACTGGATTATATACTGCTTATTAGACGTCCAACTGGGTTATCAGTCGGTTATCTGCTCCTTAGTAGAGGACCAGTTGGATTCTTTAAGTCCAAGTGGAAGATCCATCTGCTACTTAGTAGACCGCCAGTTGGGTTATCTATTCCGTGGTAAGGGACCAGTTGGGTCATCTACTGCTTATTAGACATTCAACTGGGTTATCTACTACTTAATAGACGACCAGTTGGTTATCTACTCCATAGCAGAGGACCGATTGAGTTATTTACTCCCATGTGGACGATCCATTTGGATTATCACTTCCTTAAGAGGCTACCCGCTAGTTGAGTTATATACTCGTTTGTAGATGACCAGTTGGGTTATCTTATCAATAATGTAAGACAAACTGGGTTATCTATTTCTTAATATATCACAAGATGGGTTATCTACTCCATAATAGAGGACCAGTTGGGTTATTTATTATTTAGAAAGTGGCTAGTTGTGTTATCTATTCCTTAGTAGAGAACCATCTGTGTTATCTATTGCTTAGTAAAATATCAGTTAGTTTATCTACGGCCTATTGGACTTCCAACAGGATTGTCCTCTCCTTAGTAGGCTGCGAGTTGGGTTACCTATTCCTTAGTAGTAGTAGACGACCGGTTTGTTAATTTACTCTTTAGTAGACGACCCGTTGGGTTATCTACTACCTCATACACGACCTTTTGGGTTATCTATTGCGTTATATGTATCTAGTTCTGTTATCTACTCCTCAGTTGAGGACTAGTTAAGTACCTACTCCTTCTTAGAGGATTTGTTGGATATCTACTCTTCTCTACAGACGCGAACAATTTTCATTAAAGAGTCAGGTATTGTAGATAGGTGTTATTTAATGTTACCGGTTGTTTTCATGTAAATGGGCCAATCTGTGAAACGATCCCTGTTCTTAGCGAACCTATCACACTATTGGTTTTGAACCGGTCTAATTTACCGTAAGGAAAGTATTTATAAAAAATTTGTAAAATTTGCCAATTTGAGATGTATCTCTAAAAAATGCGATGACCTTTAGTAGGTGCTTCCGCAGACCTCTTGGGAGCATTCCCAATTCTCTCTTCTCATAAATTCAAATAATTCGGCATTACTGAATTAATTTTGGAATAACGTCAGCATTAAATGTTCAAGTCAATGTTTTGTTTCTGAAACCGTTTGCTTTAGTTCATCTATCGGACCGATTGCAAAAAGGTGTGTATTACTAGGTAATGCAGGTAGTAATGCCATTCATCTACCAAGTCTTATCTCAAGTAGAAGTATGCCGTTTAATATTTTCAATATGTTTGATATGATTTCTTTCAAAGTCATGTGGTTGACTGAGTTTGTGTTTTGTGAGTCCCTTCAAGGACTTCCTGAAGGCAGAATCAACAGCGTCTCTGCAACTCGCTTCACTTAAGATATATGTTCCACGCATAAGTGACACAGAATTCCCTATATTGGTCTTATTAAAAATAAAACCCTCTCTGCCCGTCCCAAGAAGAATGATATATGTCACTGTTGGGGCGATTGTGGCGCAACTAAATGATGCCGTTTTTAACCCCCCAAAGTCAGTGATATTCATAAACATTCATATATGTGAGATGACGACAGCCCTCTTAAGTATAATGCCATAAGTAACTCTCTCAAGTATGTCGTACGTAGAAGTATGCCTTGTCCTCCATTTGCTCATTTTTTTCTATAGCTCGAACACAAATGAAGTATGTGCATAAATTGTCAACAGAAGGACTCAAGCAACAACAAGTAGTACCGAGAGCTAGAGGAGAGGAGCAAAAGAACCAAACAAAAACACATAAATAAATATAAGTAAGGAAAAAACCGGGAAGCAGCATATTTGCCAGGCTCAGGACTCAACACAGTCAACTCCTCCCACTCCTCCTCTAGCTCCTGCTGCTTAACTGCAGCAGTGACATACTACCCGTAAACACAATTGTATAAGTCCTGGGCTTGAGAAGCCCACCATAGTAAGTTGAGCATTTCAGTCATACTGTCATAATTTACTGTCAAAGGAATGCTAAGGCATAAGTCATAAACATTACAATATTTTATATTTTACAAAAATTCTCTGGGACTTCTTTTGTTGGAAAGGCTGCGGGTGTGGGTACAATTTAGAAGTGGCATCATCTTTATAAGATGACAAACGATGAATTATAGAGTTTCAGTTGCCAGTCATACCGACCTCCCGCCTCCCGCCTCCCCCAACTCTCGCACTCACTCACAGCAATTACGGAAGGATATGCTTTCCGTTTGCCGGAGTTTACAAAGGGAAAAATGCAAAAAAGTGAATGTTGTCTTCTTCTTCTCAACTGGGAAAGCACTTGCGAAACACGAGCACGACCAGGAAGGGGAACCGGATATTAAGACAAGTATTTTTAATTTACTTATTTGTAAAAAACATTAAACAAGTAAATTCCTTGCATACACAAGCAAAGTCATAAAACAGCGAAAGCTTTTAGGGGCGGAAAGAAATAAGAGCAAACGTTGCATACTTTTAGGGGTTAACTAAAAATTCACTGATAGCATGATGCACTTAAGGAATCTAAGCATGAGAAGAGGAGGAGATTACTTTTAAGAAAATGAAAAAATATGAAAATTTAGAATGACTGGGAAGATGTGAATTCTACAAAGTCATCCTTATGATTTTTTCTCGGATATGCAACAGCGTTTAAGGAGGAAAGGAGTATAGTCAAGCTTGGCATACTCTTAGGCCACTATAAATATTACAAGCAAAAACGTACTATGGTATCTCGAAGAAGAAGTATATAACAGTTAGAGGACGCTTCCCCAGGTGGTGGATCTGAAAGCTCATCCACGATACGGATGGTAGGAAGAAAATTAAATACCACCAGCGGACCAACAGGTAGCAACATGTTTTTCACACCGAACGGATGAAAGGAGCGGCTGTACATAAATAAGGATAACTAACAACCCTCCAGCAAGCAACGAGAAACTACTTTTACCTAAACTCTTTTGCCTTGTTATTCAAAAATTAACTCAAACGAAACTAAATGGTCATCATAACTCGGAAACGCAAGATGTAAACTACATTTTATATAGGGCTAAGGGGGCAAATCGGACGAAACATATATATGGGAGCAATATCTAAATCTGAATCGATTTTCTTTTAATTCCTTTGCAAAATATTATCAGGACCAGACGATTTATATGCTAAAAATTATAGATCGAATATATGGCTTTATACAGGGTGGCTGATATGTAATGCAACAAAGTAAAGCGCTATATTTTTTTAATTTTTTTTTAAATTTTATTGTTCAAAAGCAAGAAATGTCGGAAATAACATAACATTTTATAAACAGTTTAGATTTGTTCGAATTGGCCACCTTTGGCACGAATAATGGCCTTCAAACGGCCGACAAAGCCATCACACGCTGCACGAAAGTGGCTCTGCGGTATTTTGGCCAATTCCCGGCGAAGCGCCGTCTTGAGATGATCCATACTTTGGTATTTTTTAGTGCGAACCTTACTCTCTAAAATGCCCCAGGCGCAAAAGTCCAACGGATTGAGATCCGGAGTGCTGAGTCCTGTTGGAATGTCCATGGTCTGCGGCCGAAATGTTTGTCTGCCCAGGGCTTCAATACTGTCTTTAGGACATTTTCCCGACAATATTCGGCATTTATTTTGACCCCATGGTCGATGAATACGAGCGGGGAGCGACCATCGGCCGTTACGGCGACCCACACCATTACCATCGGCGGCGCTTGAGTTCTGGTGGCCAATCGAAGGTGTAAATTTTCAGCTGACCTCTTTGGCAAGTAAACCCGATCATTTTTTATGTTCACAAACTGCTCAATTTGGAATGGCTTCTCATCGGAGAAAACCAAATTCGGTAACTGGCCACTTTCGTGCAAGCGAAGCAACTCCTTGGCTCTTTCTAGTCTAACTTTTTTTGTGCATCGGTGAGCTCTTGCACTTTTTGGAACTTCAATGGCTTTAGTCCAAGCTCATTTTTTAATATGTGTTGTATCCGTTCTCGCGATATGTTCAGCTCACGAGCAATTTTTCTACCACTGCGGCGTGGATTTCGATCAAATCTGGCCTCACTTTTCGGATCATTTCTGGTGTTGTTACCGTTTTTTTTTCGTCCACTTTTTGGACGCGATGCAACACGGTAACGAGCAATGGTACGAGAAACAAAAGATTTATTCACATTTAAATGCTGGAGGGCTCTAACGATAGCCACTTGTGTTTTTCCACCCAAATATAAAGTAATCACACTATCACGCTTGAATTCCATCACTAATAACTTTTTTTCTGAATGCAATAGATCAAAATGCTTTTGTAAGCTTGTAAACAATGAAATGAACTGTCACTGAAATAAATCTGTCAGCTATCAGACCAGCGGTTTAGAAATGTTAGCAACCTGAAGTTGGTTGCAATACATATCAGCCACCCTGTATAGAGCGCCCCAGTAGATGAATAGGTAGTGTGCTCGCCAATGAGTTCGATTGGGTTCGATTTCCACCAGAAGCTCTGGTGTTTCGCTGCAAAAATCTAGCCACATGGCCTTTGTCATCCGGATTTTCCCTGAACCTTAAAATTAAAATACTAATTTACTTTGTATTGTAATTCATATAAATAAATAAAATAACTATAGCTTTATCTGGATTTCGTGATTAGTTTATCTGCAAATTTCTTATCCTATTCGGCATTAAATATCCCTTATTATCCATGAATTCTCTCCTAGAACTCCCCGAAATATTAATGTCAGTCAGCATATCAAGGCACAGTTCACTATTCCTTGTCCAGTCGTCAATATTTTCTAAGAGATAACCCCAACCGTACTATGTGCAGAGGAGATGCAAAACCGTTAAGGATAAAAAAAACATCGAATTACCTCTCAAAGGTCTCATCCTATCTCTCTAGCTTCCAAAAATTAACTTCAAAATTTTAATCCTGAATTTCTAGTTTTATTAACTCAAGTTCTTCTTTAATTTTCCTGTGTGGAAAAAATTCCATAAATTCATCTACCGTATCGAGATAGCATAATGGAAAAAGAGGAAGTCTACCAAATAATTCCTCCCAACTCCTTCCTTCCCATCTCCCATATCAACCGGCCAAACAAACCCCAGAGAGTAGAGACCGGGTTTATCAACACCTATAACCGGCAGCAATAATACTCATCATGTACCGACTGACGACTGCCGACGACGGAGTGAACTGGAATTATTTCACATGCGGCTATGAGTCGATGTGTGTGTGTGTGCATCTGTTGGGGCATGTGGCAATGTTTTTATGGTTAATATAAGCTATACGCAAATGTTTTGGCCAACACAGAACAACACCAACAACAGAGCTGCATATTTTTCAGGATGATGTGTTTTTGGTGTTTTCGGTTACATTTCGTTGAAATGCAGAGCCGACCGGAAATTTTCGGGGGGCAGGAAGAGCCAACAAATTTTTAAACTGTTTTGTTTGTAAATTAACATTTTTGCCAAAAACAGCAGAACAGAAACAACACAGCCCAGTGAATGCTGTGACAGGAGAAGGCGACTGGGTGGCATGGCTTTTAAAGTGCTGGGAGTTGTGAAAACGTCAGACATCAAGGCTGGCAGGTTTCACAACACTGAGGCTGGGGTTAAGCACTGAAATTGTTGCTCTGCTCTCGCCGGTTGTTGGTTGTTTTGCACATTTCACAATGTGTGGTAAACGTAGTTTATTTAGCGGCTGGAAAATTAACTTGCTTGCCATCATCATCACCGGTACTGACACCGGCATCATGAGCAGCAGGAGCAATAACATCATTCCCAGGCAGCCAGCCAGCCGCTTCATCATCATCGTCGTCGACATTCATCAGAGCAGTAGCATCATCAGCCTTAAACTCCATCAGTGCAGTCTGAATTCTTTTGGTTTGAGACTAGTGAAACATCAGCCGTTTTTGGCTTAAAGTCCATGCCTGACATAACTTTAAATAACAACGAAACAACCAGCCACTTGCTCTTATGATGAGAAGGTCCTACTTCAGCCACCGGGGTTGGAGAAAGCCATATGCATTGCATTGAGTATCCAGCCAGTAGCATTATTAACCAAAATATTTTGATGAAAATTTCACGACTTATAAGCTGTGGAATGTGGGCAGCACTAGGATGAATCTTTCGGAAGATAATAATTGAAAAATTGGAAACTTTTTATCCTCCTCTCCAAACACGGAGAGTGTTTAGAATTTGTTGAATTTAGATTTCTAGATTTAATTACTTACAAATAAAGGTAGAGTATTTTTTAATCCTTATATTAAATCACTTACCTAAAAAGAAAAGAAGAAATTAAAAAGACAATTAGTATTTTTTTGAAAATGGCGAAGAAAATGTATAGTTTTAACAGACTGTGGTGAGATAAATTCTTTGAAGGTAATCTAATTATACATTGAGGGTCATTTAAAAGATTATGCCAAAAATTTAAAAAAGCCCTCAATTCTAAACTTCTTTTCGAAAAACTTCTAGTCGATAACATCACTACATCTTTGAATAGTTCCCTTGAAGAGGCTTGTCCAAAATCGAGGTACAAGGTAAAAACTGAACCACAGTGGTGGACTATATTGTTCAGCAAATTTCATCAGGAACATAGGCTGCCTACATAGAATCTCTATGTCTGTGGGTACGTATGTTGCGAAATGTCGTAGATATTTCAAAAATTTTTTGATTTCGCATTAAGATTACTGTGGGTTTCAAAGACATGTTGTTGTTGGGTTCAAGGCTTCTGACGATTCAATTATGGCAACCTCTGTCTTCCCGTGCTGAACCCTGTTTCCACAGAAAGAGGCCCTGATAACCGATCGTTATGCGGTATAATCTTTCATATGACATCCGTTGATCAGAATCGACAATAGCAAGAGACAAGTTTGATGGCCCCTTTGCAAACCAAATACCCAGGACAAGAAATCGGCAGCCGACAACCAACTAGGAAACACCAGACAAATCTTCTTCTGAAGCTGAAAACTAAACGATTACTACTACAAGCAAAACAAGGGCAACCTAACTCAGAGCTATAGGTCAGAAAAAAGACTTGCAACAAGTTATTCAACAGGGCCAAATCTACTGCAGTCACTTATTACATGGATGCCTATTAAGAGCAATTCAAACTCTATAAGAAGGACCTTAGGAAAGCGCAAAGACGTTCTTGGTATACCTTATGAGGAGAAGGTGAAATAATCTCAGATACCGCAAGGCAAAGGAATATAATATCCACACCACCATGTAGGTTATCTGCAGGATAGGGTTAACATCTGCACAAAAATAGCGAAAAATCACTGGAAATGCTGTTCGACACACACTTCCGGGGAAATCTCAGACATCGGGTAGACGATTACCGTCGCTGGTCTGTTTAACGACAAATCCAGGCTAATTTGGGCGTTTAACAACGGATAGAATCCACAAATCCTTCTACAGTATGTAATCTGCAGGATAGGGATATTATCTGGACAAAAAACAGCCAGCAATCACTCGAAATACTGCTCGACACACACGTCCTTGGGAACGCCCGGATAGTGATCGATGATCGTCGGAATCAACAGGAAGAAGGGTCAACTACTAATGTCACTGGTCAGTTGGCCGAAACATGCAGACCAAGCTTAGCGAACAGCTTTCAAACATCACCTTGACATTTCTACACTAGGTTCGAAAAAAAGTTTGCAGGCTGTATTAAGCTTGTTTATATCTCCAATCGATGGAGGTATTCTGAAGAGGTATTCAACGTTAGGCCAATTAGTCTATCCACATTCCTGCTGAAAGGTCTGCAAATCCTCTTTCATTAGAGAAAAACTGTGGGGTTTCATTAGATTCTTTCATTAGAGAACAACTTGAATACAAAATATTGTCGGGATTAAAACAAGGGTTAATCTAGAGAATCGACCATGCGTAAACTAGTGGACACTATCGAATCGCCCCTACATTTCAAGAAATTCACTATGGTGGCTCTTTTCTGCTGAAAGGTCTGCAAAATCTATCAGATTCTTTCATTAGAGAAAACCTGGTTACAAAACTCTTGTCTGGACACAAACATGCTTACAACAAGTGTAAGTCTAGAGAATCGATCCTGAAAGAACTGGTGGACACTATCGACTTGTCTCTTCATGGGCTTTTAACAGCATTCGCTCCGAGGCGTATGAGTGAACTCTAGCTTGACTAGACTTATTCAAAGACTGATCAACAGAAACGCATGACAGCAAGTCTTGGGTACACAACTCTTACAACGTTTGTAAACAAAGGGACCCCACAAGGAAGAATACTGTATCCAATAATTCGGAACCTAGCAGTGAATGGAATCCTGTTGTGGCTTCAAAGACTTGGCTGTTGCAATCGCAGTAACTGGCAACTTCCCCAAGGCCTATGAGTCATTTTATAGGTGTCTTTTAACAAATTGGTTCTCTGGGCCAGAAGCAGTGGTTTGGAACTTATCCAAAGAAGACGGAATTGTTTTTATGCACTAGGAAGCTTAGATTCGCCATATGGATCCTCCTGGCGAATGGAGCAGAGCTAGTCTTTTGTGAAAGTTCAAAATTTCTAGACATAATCCTAAACAAAAAGTTATTATTTAGACTTAAATTATTGGAAAGGGTACACTGATAGAAAAACCGTTCGTCACCATGACGAATCCGTTTCGTCAATTTATCTTCGTACTGGTGACGAAAAGTTTCGTACATGCGATGTTTTTGTACGTCAATAGAACGAACACGATCATCAACCTATGTTTTTGGTGATTTCAAAATTCGTCGAGGGAACGATAAGGTTTCATACCCACGATGAAATGATTTTATTGACCATTTTGCTGAAAATATGATAAAAGGAGGCAATCAATTTATAGTTTGTGCTTAATTGTACTGTTCTACATGCATTCTAATTACCTTAGGTAAATAATTTGTTGTAAAAGTTTAATTTAAAAATTCTAATAATGGTGATGAATGGAGTTCGTCGTGGTGATGAATGGAATTCGTCGTGGTGATGAATGGTATTCGTCATGGTGATGAATGGAATTCGTCATGGTGATGAATGAGATTCTTCGTGGTGATGAATGGAGTTCGGCGTGGTAATGAACGGGATTCGTCGTGATGATGAATGGGATTCGTCGTGGTGATGAATTGTATTCGTCGTGGTGATGGATGGTATTCGTCTGTTGGCAAATACATTACTCGATGAGATTATTTTTGATTTAAAATATGAGAAATAATGAATACTTCTCGTTCGTTTCCTTTAAGAACTGCGTTTCGAACCGAATAATCACAACTGAACCTAGCAAAGCTGTCAAGTGATTTTATTTTCCATACCGTTTTTAATGGTCTAAAACCAGAAGAATATTTATTGAAATTTTTAAAATTTAAATAGTCGGGGCATGAATTCGTCGTGGTGATGAATGGGATTCTTCGTGGTGATGAATGCGATTCGTCGTTGTGATGAATGGGATTCATCGTGGTGATGAATGGGATTCATCGTGGTGATGAATGGGATTCATCGTGGTGATGAATGGGATTCATCGTGGTGATGAACTTGATTCATCGTAGGGATGAAATGTGATCATCCTGAGGACGAAAGTTTTTGGAAACAGAGATTCGTCATGGTGACGAACATATTCATCAAGAGGATTATTCCGTACGTTAGCTGACTTTTGACGAAAAAACAATCGTGATGATGTACAAATTCGTCGTCATGGCGAAGCTTTTTCTATCAGTGTAAAGGAGGCCAATGTCGCCCTATATTCATATAGGAAAGATGTAGGACCACGTTGGGGGCTCTCCACTAAAATCATCCACTGGATATACCTGACAATATTGCGGCCACTATTTTTGGACGGCATTGGGGTGTGTTGGACGACAATTGATAACTAACCCTTTCCAAAGTTATCTGTCCTACTCCATCTACTGCCGATTGATATTGTGTCTAGAGAAGTTCCTACCAGAGCGGCAAAAATATTAAATTGTCTATCAATGCGTAGGTACAAGAAGTAAGGGAAGTCGTCTTCAATAAGGGAAGTCGTCAAGTGACTGTGACGCAACATAGTAACCAACACTAACGTTTTCATTTACTCGGACATCTAGGCTGTTATTCACATCTCTGTAGGCAACATTCACAAACAGGCCTCGACTGCCGCAGATCTCGTAACGAGATGGCTGAGCAGTTTATCACAGGGGTACCTGGGCAAAGGGGTATCCCGGGGAACTGAACTTGCTAGGAAAGGGAAGACATTAAAAATTCTCAAAGAATTTACATATATAGCGCAAACTTTGGCTTAGGAAAGAGGCATGGACAGAAATCGACACCTGTAGGGCAGCTAGACAAATCTGGCCAGGATATGCACTAAACAAATCAACATATCTCCTTGAACAACAGCAAAAAAACTGCCTACTTTAGTGTCAGTTCGACGAACACGACAGGAGATTTTGAATTAAGTCCCATGACTTCTGTAGGAGCTGTGGAGGAAGTGGGGAGAATTGAGCACTTGCTTTGCTACTGTCCCTCATTAAGTAAACGACTTCTGGATATACTTTGATCGGGTTTTCTAGGAAGTCTGACAGATCATTCCGGCACCGATATTCGTACTATTGATAACTTTGGTTGTCAAACAGGTTGGTTTCGATGATGGGCATCTGTGTCCGTAGTGTCAATAGGGACCTATATTGGTCTATGTGAGCTGACAAAGCTGTCTGCTGCCCTAACCCAAACCTAAACGTAAGGTATTATTACACGCAAAGAAAAAATTCATTTCTGCGGAACGAAATATTAGACAACTTCAATTCTCGTTTGCTGGAACTGAAATTTCGTTTGTTGTGACAGAAACTTATTTCGCATAAGCAATTATTTGTTGTGACCAAAAGAATTTCAGTCGTCGTAAACGAGGATTGTAGTTGTCTAATATTTCGTTTCGCAGAAACGAATTTTTTCTTTGCCTGTAGGTCTGGGATATTTTAAAAGCTTGAAGCTATTGGTTGTCCTATTTGATTTGTTCACTGCGAAACCCAAGGCCTTCGTATCCTTTGACTTGTTAATATATTCTGCATATGCTATTCTACATAAACTTCCCGAAGGCTTTATGTTAATGAAATTTCTCAATAGTATTCTCAATCGACGGGACGGTTTGAATGCTAAAATCGTCCCATATATGACAAAATGTTCTGCGAATGTATGGCGAGTTTATCGGGGGCTCGATTCGAATATGTAATAGCCTTCGCACGGATTTCCACAGGACTCGTAAAATTATTATGTATATTTAATTTCAAATGTAATAATTCATATCAATATTTAATTAGCTAAATTTTTATAGTATATTTTTTAGATCGTTTAAAACTTATGTCAGAGGAAAACATTATTTTTTCGAGATTATGCTTAATTGTAATTTGAATGTATTTTTATGCATTTTATTATACAAAATCAATTTATTTGGTGACAAATTATACATAAATACATACACAGCGCAATTCAATATTTTTGCGCCTAAAAGCGGCAAAATGGAGAAGTGTTGAAGAAAATAAGAGAAATGATTGGATTTTGTATTGTTGACCTTTTATTTTCTAATTTTTGAAAGTTTTGACTGGCTCGAGGTCATATATAAATTAAAAACTAAAAACTGGTGGTGTAGTTTTTAATATGTTTTATTTTTATTTATTTCCGATATTTCGATCGCCTTCGACGATCATCTTCAGGGATTTTCAATTTAAACAACTGTTGAAACCAGTTGAAACAATGCTGTGTTAGCAACAAGTCGTTTGTTTTGTTTAAATTGAAAATCCGTGAAGATGACCGTGGAAGGCGATCGAAATATCGGAAATAAATTAAAATAAAACATATTAAAAACAACATCACCAGTTTTTAGTTTTTAATAAGCACAAATGCTAATGTGTCAAATAAACACACCTATATATTTTTTTTCTGAAAAAAGAAAAAAATTTGATATTTGTACTGATTTCTGAGGTATACTTTTAGGTTTATTTTTTCCGAAGATGTTATTTATGCATATATGGTATACTTTTAACAGTTCCTCCAGTCAAATTTAGAATGGAATAAAATATTTTTTCCAAAAGGCGTAGTATACGTATATTTGGTAAGCAAAGCCGCCTGTTTAATATTTTGCACCCAGAAGTCGGCAACATGCGGCAAAAAATAATCTAAAATATTATCATGCCATCTTCTTTTCAGCGAATTTTCATATTTTTAAATATATATACAAAAAAGTTAGCTAACATTTCAAGGATTCACAAAATCGAAATAGAATTTGTTGCCACATTATAACCATTTCTATATAAAATGAAATTTAATACTTAGACTATTAAAGCAAACCCTCTTCATAATTACTAGGCTTGTATTCAAGGGTTAAAAAACTGCTGAACTCAATAAATTGCATTAAACCTATCCTGTCATGAGGAGGTGACTTAATTTTTTTTTTGCCTCCAAAGTAATCTAATAAATATTGATTTTGTTATTGCTATAGAATGTGGAGAGCAAAAAGAAAAAAACCTCATCATTATTATCAACGTCGCCATTCAACAAAATAACAACGTGAGTAACCTGATAATAAAATATGAGAAGCACAAGAGGACAACAGGACGGACGTGAGGACACTTGCATACAAGCAGCAACAAACATTCTGCCATCCCCTCCCCATTTTCCCCAAGCACACACACGCTATAAGGATCTGCTAGCTGGAGTGTCTTGCTAGAAGAAAGACAGATACTCTTAGGCAGACAGACGGACATTTGAACACCCACTATGGCCCCGAAGTACCCTGAATGGGCCAAAAGTAATTTGATATACTGTCATGACTAGAAAACATGAACTTTCGAAGAGAATAGAAAAAAATAGTTAGAACATAGACCACACCAAAACATGAAGAACTACCCACTCGACCAATACTCCAAGGAGGAGCAGGAACAAGAACAGAACGAGCACTGTGAGCCTAGGATGGATAGGAAGGGAAGGCTTTGAATAGCAAAGGCATTCCAGCCAAGCAAGCAAGCGAGCGAAAGAAAACTTTTAATACCCCAAAAGGGATGAAATCATGCGCTCATTCAATCATTCAAATGTCCTTTGAACTATAAAAATACATGACACTAATAAAAAATGTGAAGCAACTAAAACTACCGAAAAAAATCGAAGCCAAGCAGGACAGCCGAGAACTAAACACAACTACATTAAAGTGAAATGTATTGAATGAACAGACAGACAGACAGAAGAAGGAAGTTTCAGTAGCTTCTTTCTTGCAAAGCCGTCTGTCATATTGGCGTGTCTCTGTGGGTGTGTGTGTGTGTGGGTGAGAAGGTCCTTGCGTTCGTGTTTCAGCTATCTTGTTGATATTTACGATAATTTTCCTTTTTGGCCAGACATGGTGGACTCTTAATGTCCATTAACCTGTTTTTCCATCATTCCATTCAATACTCTTATTGACTACAAAAAATCGGTGAAGGAAGCGGGCGGGCGGTGGGTATGCCAGGGCAAATGACCAAGAAAAAAACCAAAAAACTCATCATTATTTTTATTGAGTTTTTATGTAAAACAAACCACACGCACATCCAGAGCAAAGAGAAAAAACAGACAAAACCAAGAAAGACAACACGACAGAAAAAAAGATAACTTTTTCGTAAACAAAAATAGATATATAAATTTTGTCCAACTTTTGTTATTCCACTCCATGCATTGTTAGTGGGTCAAGTAGTCGAAGAAGAAGCGACATGTAACTCGGTGGGAAAGGGGGAGTGGGGCCATTTTAATACCATTGAAATGATATATATTGTTTAAATTCATTAAAATTTAGGGCAACAGCGTAGCTTTGTTGTTTGTGGGCTACACGATAACCTGAAATGTCCGAAAATATCAATACATTTTTTGGTTTCTGTTTTGAAGGGTCCTTGGCACGACAACACAATTATGCTAATCAGACAAAAATGACAAATAAGTACATTTGTGGCAGACATGAGTTAGTCATAAATATAAATATATATATGCGTATATAAAATTTGAATAACATTTATAGGGGCACCAAAAGGTAGGCTATGTAATTTTATAATTCAGAGCCAAAAAATATGCTGTTTTAAAAGCGTTCCACAAATGTTAAAGAGGAATTATCTAAATTTATGAAATATTAAAACAAAATAAGTATATTTGTGATAGATTTGAAGAAGAAATATATACTAATCGGAAAAAATGTCAAATTAAAAAATTTTTAGCAGATATGAGTTAGTCATAAACATATACAGTACGAGTATGTCAAGAAAGTGTTTTGACATTCGATTTTTTCAGGCCAAACCACTACCCTTTAGTTTTATTTTAGTTACATTTTTGAAATCACAAAAAATAGTATTAAATTGTTTTCATAAATATACTCCAGATCGTGGTATGGGCCCGAAAAAAATGTAAAAAACCTGTCAAGACACCAAGTTTTGTGAAGAAGTTAATTTTTGTTGTTGTTTTTAGTTACGTTATTGATAGAAAAATTAAGTAATTTACAAATATGGAAAGAAAATTGTTTTATAAGTAATAGAAAATTTTGTTCTTCCACAAATTTATCAAAATGTTTATTTTTGCTATGTAAAACACTTTATTGAGATGTTGTATATAAAATTACTAGCTGACCCGGTGCGCTTCGCTGCCCTCAAAGTGCGTTTCAGTGAAATAGAACCATATGATTTGTTGACACTCTTGATATTACGGCAGTGATTTCGGGTCATCCATATTGCACGTAAATGCACAAATTTCGTGTAGTGCAACAACCGTCAAATATCAAGCTATGAAATAAAGTCATACTAATAAGTGCAATAATAATATCAGCATTTATTTTTTCTACAACGATGCCGCATGCCCGTAGTCATGCCCTCTAATCCGATAGCTCTCAATTTTGTTGAGTCACCTGCCATCTTTGAAGGCACTTGAATACTTTACACACTTGGTCAAGCGTCAATCTAGATCTACTATAAACTTCAAACTTCAAAGAGATGATTGCAACGCCTCTCTATATTTCGTTTTGAGTACTTTGTCCATCGACACTATTTTCATGCAAATTTTCAAAATTGTCCTGCAAAATGATATTGGAAATTTTTCAAATTCACATCTCGGGTTGTATGGGCGGCGACACCCCCTTAACACTCTATTTTGCAAAGATATCGTCGCAACACTATTTCAAATATGGCGTTCTACATTTTTTAGTTATATGGGGGTGTCATGCCAACTGTTTCCATCGTTGCTGTTTGAAGCTCCATCACCCCTACTGGTACCAAGGCCAGACAGCCAAACTTCGATTTTAAAATTTCAGGTTGTGTAGGAGTACCCACTGTTAATACGATGCCAGTTTTTGGTACAATCATTGGTTGTGGTTCGAAGGTTACATACCCATTTTTACAGGCTAGCTGCAATAGTGCAGTCAATAATAATAATTTTAATGCAATGGTACTCGAAATATTTCATATTTGAATTTTAGGTTGTGTGGGCGGTGCCACGCCCACTTACACTATCACCCTAGTTTTCTGCTACATAACGCGTACTGGCACAAAGGTCACACATACCCAATTTCGAGAATTTTGCTCCAATAGTATTCGAAATATTTCATATTTTAATTTTAGGTTGTATGGGCGGTGCCACGCCCACTGTAACTATCACACCGGTTTTTGGCTCCATGATGTGTACTGGTTCCCAGGTCACACATATCGAATTTCGAGAATTTTGATCCATTAGTACCCGAGATATTTCACTTTTAAATTTCAGGTCGTGTGGGCGGTGCCACGCCCCTTTGTTCAATCATAACCGAATATAGCTACGAACATTCCACACACCAAATGATGTACTCATGCAAAAATTCAGCAAAATCTGTTTAGCCGTTTTCGAGTCCATCGCGTACCAACGAACACAATTTCATTTTTATATATATACTCGTAGATAATAACGATTTTGAGAGGACCTAAACGAAGTCTACGTATTTTTACAATTCTAAGCCAAACCAGTAAGGAAAGCCAGAAAGTCGGGCGGGGCCGACTATATAATACCATACACCTCCCTAACAGTGCAAAAATGGGCATTGCGATAAGAATTTGAATTTTTTTTTAACAAGAAAACTCTCTCTGCAGATTTTCGTAGTGATCGGATAAAAAAAACGGTTTTTACAGCGCTTCATGTCAAATCGGGTAAAACATATATATGGTGACTATATCTAAATTTGAACCGATTTTGACAAATTTCAATAGGGATCGTCCTTGGGCAAAAAAAAAGGGCACTGTGCTAAATTTCATCAGAATCGGACCATAAATACGACATACACTTTGATCACAAGAATACATGGACAGAGAGACAGACGGACATGACTAAATCGACTCAAAAAATGATTCTATGTCGATCGGTATAATAAACTATGGTTCTATTTCTTCTCCTTTTGGGCGTTACAAACAAATGCACAAAGTCATAATACCCTGTACCACAGTGTGGTGTAGGGTATAAAAATGCATTGTTTTATCTCGGAAGTAATAATATGCAATTGAGTACAGTGTATGACGAAAGATAGGAAATGTATTTCCATAATTATAAGCCAAAAAATAGATGTACCAAAACTCTTAAACTAGACGTGTTTAATTTGGAAACCTGGCGTTTTCCCATATTTGCCATCTACTTCTTAGCATCACTGTCGTGTGTTGCCTATATTTAGCCGCAAACGTATTAAATCGTCGGCAAATGTTTTCTTTAAGAACGCAAAATGGTAGACAAATTATGCGTCCAATTTCATATTTTTTATACCCTCACTTTAGTGATACGAGGGTACATATCATTTGCTACGGCCAAAAGTGTAACACATCGAAGAAGTGATATAAGACCCTAAGTATGTTCGGCGGATATTATTTTTGGGTCATTTTAAGTCGAATGAGAAATGTCAACGGTATGCGGTAATATTGTTCTCCATCTCAGACTAATTTCGAAGTTGGGCCAGACGCAATCACTTCGAGAAATATGGGCGAAGTTGCCACGCCCATTTTGGTACCTGCCACACAATGTGACCATTTTATACAAAATATTAACTGATTATTGCTTTTAAAACAGTGCATATAAATACTTGCAATTTTGTGCAGTATAATGTTCTTATAGCACCTACAGCCAGTGAAAAATGGGCGTTATTAGCACGCCTCTTGTGGTACCTCTCACAGAAAAGGGACACATCATATCATAACTTAACAATAAGTGCACATAAACACTTAGTAAGACTTGTTTTGGCTTAAATTATTAATAACACTGGTGTACATTTTTTGCGGCACTGGGTTTCGCAGCTGATTTGGATATATAACATAAAACAGTATTAGCCTAAAAGGTAGTTCCTTTGAATTAGCTATAGGTCTCGCGATAAATCGCGATTTGCAAAAATAGAGAGGTTGAAACGATTTGCAAAAATTGAGAGGCTACCTAATCGAAAATTAAGTAGCCTCCAACTTCATTTAATACCATTGTTTAATCCGGTCAGCGATTTCGACGATACCTTAAAAGATAGTCCCAAAAAATCATATTTTATGAGAACATTTTATTAATTTTTAAATAAACGTATAATAAAACCAGTAAGGAAAGGCTAAAGTCGGGCGGGGCCGATTATATAATAGCCTACACCACTTTCGTAATATTGTATAACTCTGATATATAAATTTTGTAATTCATGTATAAATTGTTTACATAAATTTACTTTTGGGACATTTTATACATAAATAATACCCTGTACCACAGTGTGGTGTAGGGTATAAAAACGATTGGATCTAAAGAGCCAAATCGGATGAAACATATATATGGGAGCTATAGCTAAATCTTAACCGATTTTCTTCAAATTCGGCAATGTTGGTTCATGTATCAAGAAACTCTACCATTCTAAATTTTAAAACGATTGGATGTAAATTTAGCTTATATAGAACTAAAGGGCCAAATCGGACGAAACATATATGGGAGCTATAGCTAAATCTTAACCGATTTTCTTCAAATTTGGTAGTGTTGGTTCATGGATCAAGAAACTCTACCATTCTAAATTTCAAAATGATTGGATGTAAAATACAGCTTCTAAAGGACTAAAGAGCAAAATCGGACGAAACATATATATGGGAGCTATAGCTAAATCTTAACCGATTTTCTTCAAATTCGGTAGTGTTGGTTCATGGACCAAGAAACTCTACAATTCTAAATTTCAAAACGATTGGATGTAAAATACAGCTTCTATAGAACTAATGGGCCAAATCGGACGAAACATATATTTGGGAGCTATATCTAAATCTTATCCGATTTCAACCAAATTCAATAGGGATCTTTACAGCTGCGAAATACTCTAAACTGCAAAATTTCAGAACGATCGGAGTGAAATTGCGACCTGTAGTCGACGAACATCTTTACATGGACAGACGGACGGACAGACATGGTTAAATCGACTCAGCTAGTGATTCTGAGTCGATCGGTATACTTTAAGGTGGGTCTAGCTGTGTTATTTTCAGGTGTTACAAACATCTGCCGTGAAACAAACTTATAATACCCTGTACCACAGTGTGGTGTAGGGTATAAATATCGAAAAATGATCAATTATTAGATTTTTATTATTTTATCATAAAGTCTTATAAGTCATGAATAAAACGAAACCATTCCGTGGAAAATCGATGCACAACTTCAAAAATTGTAGGTAAACCGAAGGAAAGAGAAACGTTTTTCTGGGATTTTTTGTGTAATTATACCCTACACCACACTTTGGTACAGGGTATTATAAGATTGTTTCACGGCAGATGTTTGTAACAACTGAAAATAACACAGCTAGACCCACCTTAAAGTATACCGATCGACTCAGAATCACTAGCTGAGTCGATTTAACCATGTCTGTCCGTCCGTCTGTCCATGCGTCCGTCTGACCATGTAAAGATGTTCGTCGACTACAGGTCGCAATTTCACTCCGATCGTTCTGAAATTTTGCAGTTTAGAGTATTTCGCAGCTGTAAAGATCCCTATTGAATTTGGTTGAAATCGGTTAAGATTTAGATATAGCTCCCATATATATGTTTCGTCCGATTTGGCCCATTAGTTCTATAGAAGCTGTATTTTACATCCAATCGTTTTGAAATTTAGAATGGTAGGGTTTCTTGGTCCATGAACCAACACTACCGAATTTGAAGAAAATCGGTTAAGATTTAGCTATAGCCCCCATATATATGTTTCGTCCGATTTTGCTCTTTAGTCCTGTAGAAACTGTAGTTTACATCCAATCATTTTGAAATTTAGAATGGTAGAGTTTCTTGATCCATGAACCAACACTACCGAATTTGAAGAAAATCGGTTAAGAGTTAGCTATAGCTCCCATATATATGTTTCGTCCGATTTGGCCCTTTAGTTCTATAGAAGCTGTATTTTACATCCAATCGTTTTGAAATTTAGAATGGTAGAGTTTCTTGATCCATGAAACAACATTGCCGAATTTGAAGAAAATCGGTTAAGATTTAGCTATAGCTCCCATATATATGTTTCATCCGATTTGGCTCTTTAGATCCAATCGTTTTTATACCCTACACCACACTGTGGTACAGGGTATTATTTAAGTATAAAATGTCCCAAAAGTAAATTTATGTAAACAATTTATACATGAATTACAAAATTTATATATCAGAGTTATTCAATATTACGAAAGTGGTGTAGGGTATTATATAATCGGCCCCGCCCGACTTTAGCCTTTCCTTACTGGTTTTTTTAAGTTATGCATTGATTTTCTTCGAAATAGCCTCGTTATATTTATGACCGATCAGACTTTATGATAAAATAAAAAAATTAATAATTGAGTATTTTCCCATACATCTCAATTTTTCCATTTCCGATTTATTGTGTGAATTTGCGCTGATTTTAAGTAGCTACTTTTTAGCCTAAGAGCTGTATTATCTTATATATCCAAATCGGCTGCGAAACCATATGCCGCAGGAAAACATTTTATTTGTTGAGCTGTGTAATACTTTAAGAAATGTGAAATATGAATAATATACCAGCTTGTTCTTTACCTCAAACCCTCACACGCAAACATACGTTTTGTAAAAAGGTGAGAATAAGTATGATTTAAATTGAATAATATAATATTGCAATGTATTCATATTTGAATCTGAAGTCCACTTGTGCGCTCATTTTTACAACACATACATAAATATGTTAGTAACTTTTGCCACTCAAGTGGTATTCAATTTATATTAACATTGTTTAAACCATATTTCGAATAAAATAGAGAATATAATTGCAAGATGTTATGCTTTTCTGTCGGTATTTAAATAGAGCCACAAAGTAGACTTTATATTTTTCGGAGGTGGCGATCTCAATGCCTAAAAGCATTTTGTGCCAATTTTTTTAATTGTTGATAATTTTTACTCCGAAGCTCTAAAAGGTAGGCTTAACTCTAGTAGAAATAACTTTATTAGAAAGGTAGGCTTACTTTTAGTAGAAATTGAGCCTACAAGTATGCTACAGATTAAAAAAAATTATATTATAATTTGCTAAATATATTAAAAGTGATGTATACTTTTGGGTTCAATTTACAAAATATAAATTGATAATAAAGTTAAACAAATGTATATTTCCTTCTTAAATATATATAATTATTCATATTTAGCTAAACTACAAAAATATCAGTTCTCGGAACTTCAAAACTTTAATCTGAGATTAAACAAACTCCACAATGTAGACTATATATTTTCTGTGGAGGAGAAGGATAAAATCAATCGCTAATATTATGTTATACTAGAACTTCCAAAAGTAAATCCTTGTGTCATTTATTGTGGGCTATGTTAAGTTTTTATTTTACTCCTCAAAAACATAGGCTTAATTTTTTATAAAGTGATACTAAAATTATGCTCAAGATTTAAAAAATTAATGTCTAATTTACTAGCTAGTTTTAAATCTGATTCTTTTTACCATTTAATTCGTTTTTAATTTTTCTCATATATATTATATCCATATTTTGTTTAAACCACAAAAAATATCAGTTCTCGAAACTTCAAAACGTTATGCTTAGAATTCAATTCCTACAGAGATTCAATAATAGGATTTTATACTCTTTGTCCACACAGTAGACTTTATATTTTCATTGTGTAAGGGAATTTACCTCAACCCCTAAAAGTATGTTATACTACGACGACGGCAAACCCACGTGTCTTTTCTAAACTACTTTATTTAGTTTTCCTTTTCGTCTTAAGCTCTTAAACGTAGAGTTAAGATTTTTAGAAGCTAAGCCTACAAAAAATTAAATAGATTAATTAATTAAATAATTAAAGCTGAATCATTTTAGAAGCTGAGCCTACAGACAATTAAATAGATTTTTAAAACTGAATCATACTTTGCGGATTAGTTATGAAAAAATAAATTGCCATTAAATTGCATACCTCCTTACAGAATATACAAAGGTTAAGTGGATAAATTCAACGCCTAAAAGTATGTTATACTACGACTTTCAAAAGTAAAACCTTGTATCCTTTCTGGTAGATTCGAATTAGTTTTTCTTTTACTCCGAAGCTCTCAATGTAGAAATTCGATTTTGAGAATACTTTAGTTTTTTGTGGAGGAGGGATAAGCCCAAACGCATGTTAAACAACGACTTTTAAAAGTAAGCCATTATATTATTTCTGCTAAACTATATTTACCCCCTCTTTTTGTAAAACGTTTTCATTCGTTTACGACGAAACGTCAAATTTCAATCAAGTATAACACGACACAGGCTTGAAACAACAAAACACATGCTTGAAATATTTTATGTAAGAAATATTTCTAGATTTTCCTATAGTACATTTCCTATAGTACATGCCGAACTATTGACTCATGTGGCTTACATATTTCGCATATTGAGTGAGAGATTTTGGATGATTCGTCATAGGCGAACGAAAACATTTTACAAAAACTGGGCGTTAGTTGGAGAAGTTGAGCCTACAAGTATGCTTCAGATTAGAAATTTAAATATTATAATTTATTACTTTTTTAAATCTGAGGCATACTTTGTGATTTTGTCTTTACAAATTATAAACTACCATTAAAATTTACAATATCCTGGACAGATTAAGTGGACACTCAAATAGTAGTCATACAATATTCATATTTTTTTTAAACCACAAAAAATATCAGTTCTCCGAACTTCAAAACTTTGTGCAGAGAATTCAATTACTATAGAGATTCAATTACAAGATTTCATACTCTTCTGTCTGTGTTTTATTTTTTCGAATCAAAGCCAAAAAGTAGACTTTATATTTTTTGTAGAGGGCTGGGGGATAAACTCAACCCCTAAAAGTATGTTATACTAGGATTTTCAAAAGTAAACCCTTGTGTCCTTTCTGGTAGACTATATTTATGTAAAGATTTTGATGTTTTTTTCTTTTTCAAAACCACGCACTGTGTGGAGAAAGCGAAAAAAAGTTTTTCTTGAATTTCGTTTGCCACAACAAAAGTACATTTCACACTTCCATATTATAATTACAAATTGCTGTTAAGGGTTTCACAAAAACTTTTAAGTATTTTACCATCTTTACTCCTTCATGCCATCTCCCAAAGATGGCAGAATTTTTGTATTTTTTTTTTTTGTTTTCTCATGTTTTTTTGCATTTAGTACAATACTGAAAAGTTGAACGTATTTCAGTTCGTCGGACCATACTTTTGTACAAGATGTGAAATGTACGTGCAACTCAAGGCAGTGGCTGGCTTTGCACTTTATCATTGTTTTCAAATGCTTGGCTGCATTTGTAGTTCCACCCCCACCTTGGAGAGTCCTTTTGGCCTCCAAGGATCCCTAAGAGAAGCAGTAGTGGTAGCGGCAGCAGCCGCCCTAGCCGCCCTAGCCGTAACTGTTGTTATTTTGCTAACCAACTTCTCAAGACCCCCATTCAGCCCCATTGACAGAGCAATACGGATGGCGGCGGTTCTGAGCCACATTGCGTTTCGCCGGGTTTTGTTGTTTGTTGAAAGGCAACAATGAAGTTGCAAAAGAGAATGAATGGAATTGGAAAGGCAGGAGCAACAGCAGCAAAAAACTTTTTCATTAATAACGATTTTCCATTAAGTATCGATTGATTTTGTTGCAAGTTGTTGTTTGCCGGGGGAGGGATGGTTGGCTGGCTGGCTGCAGGATGGCACAAGCCGACATTGCGCGCCATTACCTTTGTTCCGAACGTTGTTGTTCCTGTTAAAGGATATAAACTCACTTTAAACTTCAACACACTTCTAACAATGAGTGCAACAAACAACAGCCACTCGAAAGCCTCTCACTCAAGGGGTGTTTATGGAAAACCCGCTCGGTTTGTTGGCCAAGTCCAACCGAACAGTCAACAATAATAACAACAGCAACAACAACACCCATCGACAACCATTTAACTCCTCATAACAGTTTTGTAGTTCTAAAGCATATCTCAGAAGGAAAAAAAACCGAAAAAACTTTGGCCTTTTATTATTGGCAAATGGTAGAACGAGCAGAGAGTGCAAAAAAATACGCGAGAAATATTATATAACAAAACACCGGAAATCATAATGGAAAACTTCCTTGGCATACAAATGCATCATAAGGCAAACTTTTTCCCTTAACTCCCAGGCAAAACCCGAATGTTTTAGTTTTTGCGAGCGAAAAAATGGAAGCCTGAAAGAATGCTTTAGTTTTTTTTTATAACCACAAAATAAAAATTGTTAATAAATTACCAAAAGCCAAGCAAAGTTTTCAACTTAAAATCTCTCTCTAAATACCCAGTATTTTTTTCTCTCTAGACCCTAGCAAAATATGACTAGAGAGGGGGTTCCTAGGCCTTTAAGCTCTCAGCCTTAAAAATATGACCACAATAAAATATGGCCAACCACATTCACACTCGTACTCCCACTAACATTTGCGAAAAAACGAACCCGCGAACAATGTCCGGAAGTGTTAGTATGATTTAAAGCTCCAAATATATGGTCATAAGGCTTGCCAGGCCACTCTCACCCACTGTCTCCCTCCCTCGCACTCACTCTACTATCCTCTTGTTTTTGGATTTTTATTGTACTCACACAATATTGTGGTCCTTTGCCACTTTATCACGGAAATGTTGAAAAATATTTTATGATGCTATAAAAATTAACAATTTCCTCTCTTAGGGAGAGAGAGTGCGACGAGGCTGGTTTCCTTTCGATTTCGTCGCTTTATTAAACACCACCTAAAAGTATGCACCTCATGCTTTTGCAGCAAAAGATTAAGTTGTTTCACATGGGCGAAAAAAATTGCGTTTTACGACAGACCTAGTACTCATATAAATGTACAATTTTGAAGCTTAACATTGGGCTGCCATTGCTCAAGAGACTTTGTGAGCTATCGTAAAATATGCAACAATTTTTTATGATTAGCTTAAAAACTTCATCCCCTCTTTCTCCCTGCCTTTTGAGAGAAATAAACAAAATTTTCCCTTGACTAATGGTTAATGTTAGAATTGTGACTACATAAAAATACATTAAAATTTGCTGGTCCCTAAATAGGACAAAATTTCCGATGTTTTAAGCCTTGGCTTGTTTTATTTTTCTTAAGATTATTTTTTATAGTAACACCTAAAAGTATGTTATGAAAATAATTAAATTTAAATTGTTTGGGGTGAGTCAAGAAAAGTCCAGCAAGGCAAGTCTTTAGAATCAATAATTTTCTTTATGGTAGAACATAACCTAGAATACTCTCCCGGCTTCCAGACCATTTCGTTTCTATATTATCATATAAACAAGTATTTTATACATTTTATACGGTGTATAAATATGTATTAAAAATTAGCATGGGAGCTCTTTAAGCTCCGTATCTCCCATACAACTGCAGCAGAACCGGGGCTGTGGAGTCGTTGTCTGGGAAATTTGCCCGCAGTCGGAGTCCGGAGTCGAAAATTTATGGTCGACTCCGACTCCGAGATGTATTGTGCAAAATGTACCAATTATGTGATAGAACTTTGCACTCAAAAAATTTTGGTAAAAAAGAAGGATAAAATATTCGAAGCTTTTAACCAAATATTTAAGTACTCGAAAAATATCTATAAAGATTACCAAACTATCGAGTTTTTAAGTAAAACAGATTTAGGAAAGCTCTGAATTTATTTAGCTAACAAAATAAGTATTTTTGCAAGACTATAAACTATTCCTAAGCGAGCACAAAACAAGTAAGGAAAGGCAGAGCGAAGCCAACTATATGATACGGTACAACATCTTGTTAGAGCAGAATAAGCTCAGATATTGTAAATAAAAATATGAGAAAATTAAATTATAAATCTAGATCTGAACAGAAATTGTTAAAATTCGACAATATGCGTTCTTGGATAAATAAATTCTACCCTACTTTAGGTTTAGGTTGGGGTGGCAGCCGTATTTTTTTACAAGCCGTGATTCTGAGTACAACGGTATATTTTAAGGTGTGTCTAGCTGTAGTATATTTTTCAAATCTGTCAAACAAATGTATAACCTCCTGCACTCAAAAAATTTTTTTTCCTAAATTTTAGTAAAATCCATACTCCAATTTAGTTCAATGTTTTTATTCATATTGAGTTAATTTTTTCTTAAAACTGGGAAATTTTATTAAGTACTACCAAATTTTATTTTTTTGGGTGATATGCAGAATAGTTCGTTAACTACAAATGAGGACATATTTTTACTAAAATAATATTTCTTGAAAAAAGTTCGAATATTCATATATTTATCAAATTTAAACATATGCGGTGGACACCCAACATAGACATAAGGAAATTATGAACTAATAATGGAAAGCATGATTTTTAGGAAATTTTAACTAAAAATAATCATGAATCCTTATTTCGAGTCCATGAATTTGAACTCAAAATTAGGAAAACATACTAAAATCAAGGAAAAATTAACTATTTTCGGACTATGTTGTATGTTAAAAACACAAAAAATTCTGTCGTTTTTCGTTCCGCAATTTTTATTTTTTCGCAAATCGTTACTTGCAGAAACTTAAATTTATGGAGAAACATTAAAAATGTTACGCCCGGGACGAGAGTCGAACCGACAACCTTATGGTAGTAAGCCAGACACACTATATATCGAGCTACGAAACTCTTTTGGGATTGATATGAAAATGTCATTCATAATAAAATTTCTTCGTCGCCTATAAATATAGTATATGACAACTCTATTTATCATTCTATTATGGCAATCCTTTTATCAAATTCAAGTGTACATAAATATACATCGTTTCGAAAATTTTGGGATATATACATAATTGTATTTAAAAACAAATTTTTCATAACATTTTAAGTGTCTACGTAGCTCAGTTGGTAAACATGTGGTTCAGAAAACGGAAGGTTCTGGGATCGAATCGCATTCGGAGGTAAATTTTTATATACATAATGTTTAATGTTTAATAAAATAAATTTCAATTCCTAAAATAAAGCAGAAGAGAGAAATCCAAAGAGGAAGTTGTAAGAGAGAGATTCCAACATATAAATGGAGGAGGAAAATGATGAAGTAGGATCGAAAATCACAAAAAATCGAAGAAAAATTTTAATTTTTCTTTTCTTTTTGCATAAATTTAATTAAATTTTCCTAAATTTGAGTAAAAATTTACTTGCAATAAGACCAAAAGTATGCTGAATTTGCATAATTTCAAGTCAGACTTTGCTAGTATTGAGTTAATTTTCCCTATTTTAATTTCAATAGTTACTTAAAGGAAGTACGAGTTAACTAGAAATAAGTTAAAAATATTTCATAATTGTGAGGAAATGTATGAACTTGATATAAGGAAAAATAGCTTAGCGAAATACGAAGTTCAATATTCATACAGTTAAGTTCATTTTAACTTGCTCTAGGGTTCACTATTTTTTGTGTACCATAGTGTGGTGTAGGGTATAATAACTAACGAATAAACTGGTTGCCTGAAGTGAACATAATTTCCAAAAATTGCGGTATATTAAAATATAGGCAGTGAGGGATGAACATTTTATCACGATAAATAAATAATACAATTTTGGTACATTAAATATGAGTGAATATCTCCTTTTTTTTCAATAACATGAACTCAAGTCTTTGTAGAAATATAATTTCAGAAATTTATGTTATTTTACTGCCGGAGTCGGAGCTGGAGTCGGTGTCGAATGATTTTAAAATTCGACTCCGGGAGTCGGAGTCGAGTAGTTTTGGCTCGACTCCTCAGCGCTGAGCAGAACTGTTGATAATGAGTCTCATGATCCAGTGTGTTGTTGGGTCCAGTATGATCGGACGTAAAATAAAGCATCTATAGGGTTTAGACGCCAAATCGGAAAACACGTATACAGGGTCTTCCATTAAGAGTGATATGATTTATTTGAAAAAAAAAAACACACTTATAGTTAAGGAAATTCAAAAGTTTTTTATTTAATGTGAAGTACAATTGATACAAGTAATTTCTAAATAAAACGTCATTCAAATGGTCTCCACGACTTCTTCTGCAGGAACGAATTCGATGAACCCAATTTCCGGGAACTTTTTCCACTAAATCAAGTCGTATGTCATGAATGGCACGTTCAATATTGACTTGTAAAGCTTGAAGAGGGTCTTGTTTATTCCGAAAGACCAATGACTTCAAATAACCCCACAAGAAATAGTCTAATGGTGTAAAATCACAACTTCTTGGAGGCCATTCAATATCACAATTTCTATAAATAATCGTATCTGCAAACTTTTCTCGCAACAATTCAATAGTTTCATTTTGCTGTGTGGCACGTAGCCACAATCGGTCAATGGCAAAAAAAGGTCGTAGGTCTACTGGAAAGTGTCGAGTGCACTGAGCTAAATTTTATCGCAAACGGACCATAAATACGACCTGCACTTTGATTACAATGATAAATCTACATACGGACGGACGCACACTGCTCCGTTTCATGGAGCAAACTGACTCCCTTCGAATTTATTTTTTTACCCGTTTAAAAATAATAGTTCAACTAAAAAAAATTCTCAAAGATTTTTTTCATAGAAATATTTTTTTTTTGGCTCCAGAGTACTTAGAAGTGTATGTAAAACAAGTACGAAAGTTCAGTCGGGTAAACCGACTTAAGAATCCCCCCATCTTTAGTTCCAAAAAACTATTAGTAAATTTATTAATTTTTTGTTTAATTATAAAAAAATAAAATTTCCTTTCGAGTAACAACCCCAAAATGTGACAAATTCCCCCATATGAAACTTACTAACATCAAACCGATATGTCTCGATTCGTAGACCGGACCCAGCGAATTGCCCCTTTGCCATCACTGACCCCTACCATTTGCCGCACTGTGTTATATATATGGGGACTGTATGAAAAAATTAACCTTTATTGCCCATTTGCCATCCCTACTTACGTAAGAAGTATCTGCCAAATGTCAGTTATTTAGCTCAATTATTGTAGCGACTTTACAACAGACGGACAGACAAGGCTAAATCGTCTTAGAATTTTACTACGATTAAGATAATATATAAATTATATATATATATATAATTTATGGGATATCTGATCAATGTTAATATTTTAAGAAACAATTTGCTTCAATGTGTAAGCAAAATATTTTTTTATTTATCAGACGAAATATTTTTCCAGCATTTATTCTTCTTTAATGTTATCATTTAAAAAGTATAGACTACATTTAGACATAATCCCAATCAATGTCGAAGGCTTATATGAAGGCTTTACTGCCATTTCCGATTTAAAACTAAAATCTGTTCAATATCGACTTCGTGTGATTTTTTCCTGCCCTCAGAAATTATTTTGCCAACACACTAGACGGATTTCAGGCTTTTAATATTTATAAAGCCTACTTTGAGGCCAACACTATTTTTAAGCTCTTTCTATAATGCATCCCTTACGCAAAGCCTACATTTATGCATAATCCCCAACATGACTCACAGCCTTAAAAACTTTCATATATGAGACATATTTCTCTGCCGTTTACTCACTCCCAACATATTTTCTGCAAATACTTAATGAACTTATGTCGGTGTCTCAGCGGACTCATCACGCCACTCTAGCCCCACTGAACTGTTACTCCCCTTCCTGCCTTCCAAACCCAGTGTACTTCATTTGTTCTTTTCATAAACCGGAGAGGATGAAAGTTTCCTTTTCGCCAATTTGTCTCTATTTGCTAAAGAAACTTCATGTTAACACCAGAAGCAAAGCAAAAGAAAAAAATCAGACAGAAAACCCGGAAAATTTGTCGCAACACATGGTTGTCATTTTGTTCTGAGGTTTATCACGGAGACATCCAACATCTCCACATTCAGACCGCATTGGGAAGATGAAAAAAAAAATGAAATATAAACTTGTAAAACCAGTTCGGCTGTTGTTGTTGTTGTAGGTCTTGTAAAAGTGTTACTCAAACTTAAGAGAAAACTCTAGTTCCTTGGCTGGCCTAAAGTTCTGCCAAAGACGACGAAGAAAAATAACTCACCCAAAAAACTTTTTAATGATGAACAACTACCGAAAACTAGAAACTCCAATGCCGCCGCTGTCGCCGAAGATGTCGTCCCCGTATAGTCATTGTTATGGCCAACATCCATGAGAAGCCTCTGGAATCCAGTTCCAGCTTTTTTCCTTCATTTGGGGGACAAAACTAAACAAAACTTGTACAAAAGACACATAAAAAGTTTGGGTGTCTTTCAGTTTTTTTTTTCTTTCGGTGTATGAAAAACTGGGATGTTATTTAACAATAAACTCCCGAACAAACCAGCTAAATGTGGCTAACAATCACAAAGATTTCAAAACATTTTTGTTTACTTAACAATATTTCCATTTTTTTCTTCTTTTTTTCAAAAAAAAAAGGGGAGACATTTTTGTGTAAATGCAGCAAAACGAAGAAATCCTTAAACTTCCTTGGCAAGAAAGTCCCACACACACCCTTAACTGTGTTATCAGTTACTATTTTCATGTTTAAAAATTTATAATGCCTCATTCCCTTGGCTTTTATGGGTTTCTCCATTAAACTGCTCTAAAAATATGCCTTATAACCCCTCATGAAAATCATTGCACTCATCATCGTTTTAGCGAGGGAGGTGGTAAGCTTGTTTAACAGCCTAAAAGTAGGCTGTAATATTTTTTATTATACATTTTGTTGCATTCGCTCGAAGGACCACCATATCCTCGTACATATATGTATAGCTTAGCCATAAACTAAACATCGTTTTTATTATTTGTTCACTGCTGTTCATATGTTCCTGAGCATAAGATAGGGTTGTGGAAATGGGAAAGGATTGAGGAAAAAGGGGCATATCTGCAGCAAGAACAACCTTCAACATTTACTGATAACAAGCCATAAAAATCTTTAATTTTTTATGGGTTTTCTTTTAAGGCTTGAAACTCGCATTTCCTGCCTTTTTATGTTATAACCAAAATGCTGGGGCCGATAAACATAAAACATTTTTTTCCCTCATTTTTTTCTTCTCTTCTTTTCTCAAATAAAATGCATAAGCAGAAACGTTAACGGAATTTTCTTGAATTTTTATGGGCCTACAAATCGAATATGAGCAATGAAATCGACTCATCATTAAGACGGAAAACCAGACAGTTAAGAATGGAGTTTAGGTTCGCCGAAGTATGTCTTATGAATTTATAAATTAATGTGTTTTTGAACTGCCACAATAAAAATATCGTGTTCTGTGGTTTATTACTTTTAAAAAATTAGTTCTAAATATCGACGAGAAATTATGCCAATAAAATGGAATTATTTAGAGAAAACGGTCAGTTCAGAAAGCACTTAAAAATAAATAAAGAAGCATTAAATAGGTTTGTGGGGAGATAAGAGAGTAAATCACTCTAAAATACTTTAGATGGAAATGTATAACTCAGTAATTTCCTTGGACATATAATTAATATGTATAATAAATATACAAATAAACTCATTTTTATTATTCATTATGTAATGAAATGCAAGTGGTCGATAAAAATCAGAAGTTTTCACATTATAAGGCATACATTTAGGCTGAAGCTGACAACCAATTATTGAAAGCATACATGCTGAAAACATTTTTTAAAGTACACTTTTAGTTTATTTCCAGGATGTTCTCAGTTCACGGAAATACCATGAAGAGGATATAAAAATACAGTGCAGCTAATAAGTCCTAAATATGACCAATAAAATTGAATTATTTCTAAACCGAATATAAAACAGATTTTTTATGTATATATTCGTCATAGTTTGTTTGAGAGCATAAAATATCAAAATATTCACAGATGTATGTAATTTTTATGCGGTAAAGTGAACATTTTCTACAGGTTTTCCAACAAGAGGAAGCACCCGGTATTTCGGTAGCTGTCACTTTTGAAGCTTTTGTTCTTTGACATTTGACAAGTAGAAACTACGCCATTACTAAAAATGGAACGATACACGATCATCGAACGATACAAAACGATACGAACGATACAAAATCATGTTGACTGATGAGGCCCATTTCCACCTCGGTGGCTACGTCAACAAGCTAAATTGTCACATCTAGGGCTCGGAAAACCCAAGAGTTATTGTTGAGAAGCCTCTCCATCCTCAACGTTTGACTGTTTGGTGCGGTTTATGGTCCGGCGGGGTCATTGGACCTTACTTTTTCGAAAATGAGGTTGGATCAACAGTTACGGTGAATGGATTGCGCTATCGAGAGATGATTAATGATTCTTTATGGTCGGAGTTGGATGATATTAATCTGGACAACGTTTACTTTCAACAAGACGTCGCTACGTGCCACACAAGCAACGAAACCATTGCTCTGTTACGGGAAAAGTTTCCGGACCGTGTTATCGATTCAAGACGTCAAAGGTAGAATTCGTGAGGCTATCGAGGACATAGGGCAGCCACTTTGCGATTTGGTTATGGAAAATTTCATGAAAAGAATATGGTCATGTAAGCGTGGTCGTGGTGGACATTTGGCTGATGTTGTTTTTCATTATTAACGGCATACCTTCCTCTTTATTATGAAATAAACATCCGATCATTTATCTTAAAAAGTGGAATTTTTCTTTGAATATCAAAATAACACCTCTTGTTGGAAAACCCTTTAGTTTTGTGCCACATTTAATTATTTGCGCCTAAATGTAGTCAGCACATGGTAGTTTTGATCAAAAGTTAATGCAAAAACGAGTAAAAGCGAATCTTGTACGGCTGATTAAGTTGTAAGGGCCGATGTTGAATGTGACCCACACCAAAACGTCAAGTTTTTTCTGCATTTCATTTGACATTTCTCAATTTCAGAAAAACTCAATTTGAACCATGGAAAGAATTTAAGCCTTTTACGAAAATGGGCGGTCAAATCAAAATGCATTTTGAGCACTTCGTGATGTTTATACCCTCACTTTAGTGTGACGAGGGTATATATCATTTGCTACGGAAAAAAGTGTAACACATCGAAGGAGTGATCTAAGACCCTAATTATGTTCGGAGGAAATCCGTTTTGGGTCATTTTAAGTCGAATGAGCAATGTCCGTCCGTCTGTCTGTCTGTCTGCTGGCTGGTGCGCACGATAACTCTCGAAAGGAGTAACCGATTGACTTCAAATTTGGTATGTGGTAATATTTTGATCTATCTCCGGATGAGTTCGAAGATGGGCCATATTGGTCTACTCCTTCTGGTACCTCCCACACAAAGGGTTAAAATTTAGTGAAATATTGATTCTTTAATAACTTATTCGAATCTTTTGAAATTCTGCACATAATATTAGTATATAAGTCGCTATTAACTCGAGAAAAATGGGTGAAGTTGGCATGCCCCTTTTGGTACCTCCCACACAAATGGACCATTTTGCATCAAAATTTAACTGCTTATAACTTTAATACAAGTGCATAAAAATGCTTGAAATTTTCTACAGTATAATGTTTTTGTAGCGCCTATAGTCCGGTAAAAAATGGGCATTATCGTACAGCCCCTTTTGGTACCTCCCACACAAATGGACCGTTTCGTACCAAAAGTACACGGCTTGTAACTTAAATACCAGTGCATACAAATACTTGAAATTTTGTACAGTGTAATGCTGTTATAGTGCCTATAGTCCTGTAAAAAGTGGGCGTTATCACCCCGCCCCTTTTTGTACCTCCCACACAAAATGACCAAATCATACCAAAACTACATAGCTCGTAACTTTAATATAGCAGTGCACATAAACGCTTATAGTTCAGCACAATGCAATGTATTTAAGAATGTACTGTTTACCGAAAAATATGTGTATTTGGAAAACCCCTTCTGGTACCTCCCACACAAATTGACAGATTTATTGGTGTAATGTTATATATTACATTACTCACAAAGTGAGGGTATACCTTAGTCGGTTTACCCGACTGAAACTTTCTTACTTGTTTTTTGATCAGCATAATCGATCAAATGTATCCACAATCCACAAACACCTGTGCATACTCACCCAGTTCGGTTGGTGCGGCTAAGGGGCTGGCGACGTCATCTTCGAAATGAGGCCGGTCAGGCAGTAACTGTAAATGGTGTTCGCTATCGTGAGATCATAACGATCTTTTTATGGCCCAAATTGGAAGATATGGATGTGGTCAATATGTGGTTTCAACAGGACGGTACCACTTGCCACACAGCTAACGAAACAATGGCTCTTTTGCGCAACAAATACAATGGACGTGTTATCTCACGTCGTGGCGATGTCAATTGGCCGCAAAGATCATATGATTTGACACCGTTGGACTATTTTCTTTGGGGATATTTGAAAGAAAAGGTGTACGCCGATAAGCCAGTAACAATTCAAGAGATAAAGGATGAGATAATTCGGCACATCAACGGCATAGAACCTCAATTATGCATCAGCGTCATCGAAAATTTGGACTATCGGATGGAGGTGTGAGGCCGAGGTCGCGGCGGCCATTTGGCCGATATTTTGTCCCATACATAATTGAACCATACCAATAATATCATAATAAAAATAAATTACAATAATTTCCTAAATAATTTGGGTTTTATTCAAAATCAACATCTGCCCTTAAAATTTAACCACCCTTTATTACTGGTACATCATAAAAAAATATTAGGTAAAATAGTTATTTCGAATGGAATGTATGTATATCAAAACATGGAGCCATGATCGTCATGGTCGGTCGTCCGAAGGGCTCCGGGTATAAACAATGTTTAGTCCGATTCGATTTCAATTTTTAAAGCTATGGATTATTAAATATTTTTACAAAAATTAAGAAATTGTAAAAAATTTACTTTGAATTGCTGGCAAAGTTAACACAATTAAGGTATCGCTATATTTTTTGAACACTAATAGATAATACTCCCAAATAAAAAAATTGGGATGGAAACAAAGATTTTTTTAGAACAGCATCTTCCCAAATACATTATATTTGTGTGTACCAAATATTATATATTTAGAGTGAACGCTAAAAATATATATGTTTCAAGGCGAAAATGATTGGCACAATATACCGCGGAAGCTATTTTTTTCAGCGTGTAGTGATTTAGCATTTTTTGCATTAACTATTGCCTTGGGCTCAAAAATATTGCACAGATGTCATTTCATTTAACTACCAGATCTAAATTACGATAGATCTGATAACATACGAGTATTCGTTCCATGCGAGTACACGGGGGAAAATCGCCTTTTTTGATATGTTTGAATTGAAAGAAAATATATTTCGAAACAATTTATTTTTGTTAACAAATAAATTGCATTTGAAAATTAAGAAATTTTGTTTGAAACGCTTTTATTACTATATTAGAACATAATATATTTGCAAACTGACTTTGACAAATAAAATATGTGTTTACACACAAACAAAGTTATGGTTTAAGAAGTTTTCCAAATATATGTCATTTAAAAAAGATTTTTAAAACTTTGCGGACTTTTTCGAATTTTAGTTAGTTTTTCCTAGATTTCGTGTTAAACTTTATAGTTAAAAACGTCTTAGTAGCATCAGCTTTTGTTTTACATCATTTTAATTTATAAATATTCCAATTCTTTACTTTTTCTCAAACCATCAATGCAATTTATAGTTATGAAAAATTATACGATTTGATTTTTAATTTAATAATTTAATTTATAAAAATAGACAAAGTAGTTAAATACAAATTAATCTTATTTTGAGTTTTCTCACTGTGGAGTTGAGCTGAAGATTAAACGGTTTCCTTCTAAGTGAAGGAAGGTATTTGAATAGTTAAGTGAAAAAGAAAACGACCTTGAACCCCAACACCTACCACTGCATTACGTTTCACTGTTGGTAAATCAGATCTTCGGATGCATTGGTGTTCCGGAAATATTAGTTCCAAATAAAAAAAATATTAAAATGGGAACATATTTTTATTTAGAACAATATCCTCCCAAAAATATTATTGTGTATGTGTCAAATATTACATATTTGGGGTGTACCCTAAACATATGTATATTTTAAGCAGAATTTGTTTGGGAAATATACTACAGAAGCGCTTTTTTTCAGCGTGTAGATTTTATTCCCCTAAAAGTTCGAAATGAATTCTGGCTTCTTGACGGCGAAATACTTAATACTATTTTATAAATATTTGTACCTGATTTGTTGCCACCTAATGTACGAATTATCTAAATCCCTTTCCATATAGACCAAAGAGCAATATATGTACCTCAACGAGATGTTATTAAACTGTATCCTTAGCGTACTTGTATTGCATTGTTGTTATTTTGCTTATTATTCTTATACAAATCTCAGATTAAAAGTAAAGAAGTTACTAAAAATTTAATTAAATGCCTTAGTAATTAAAAAAGTTCTCGCATCCTAATTGGCAAACATAATTGTTGAGCCTATACGAGTAATAAGACTCATCTTAGAGTATATCTTTAGGAAAACTACATTATATACTCCAATTCATTAATCTATATATTAATTGTACAACTTTCTAACTAATGGGGTTTTCTTTTGTGCCAAAAAATGCTACATTTTGTATGCCTTTCGCCCCAAAAATGCCTTTTTGTCTTCGATTGTACTGTGAAATGGTTTCGTTTTCTTTTGTGAAAAAAGTCGCACTTGCACGGGGCAAAAATGCAACATTTCAGCCCTGTGTCTAATCGAAGGGGTGGACGCTGCCCTACAAAACAGATGTTTTTCGGCGTCGAGCGAATAGCCTAAATAACCGCGTGTGTCCGTGCGTGCTTTTTATAATGAAGTTTGGTCAGATGCTTTATTTAGGCGTGGAGTATTCTTTGTTTTTAGTTTACTTTTAGTGAGTTAAAAGGCTAGTTTTTTGCATTTTTGTAATCGATTCTGACCATAAAAAATGCAGCAGTACAAGAGGGTGTAGGCGACATTATTAAAATGCTGCTCTCTGACAGGGCAACATATTTTTTTAGAATAGAAAACACCATAAGGTAAATAAATCCGAAAAATTACAATAAATGCCTAAGCAATGATAAAAAACCGCGATCGTCTCAATTGGGAAATAGCATACCATTAGGCTGATTTTATTAAACTATGTCTAGTATACTTTGAAGACAATTATCAGATACAATACATTTCAAAAAAGTTGTAGAGCATATATTTAGGCTCATTCCATGAATATATATCTACCAGTATTATAGCTTTAGGATAATTCATATATATACTCTAATTTATCAATCTAACATCTGACTAAAGGTAAATACATTCGAAAAAAAAATTTTGTAATAATGATAAAAGTACTCAGCAATGATAAAACTACTCGCTTGTCTTAATTGATAAATAGCATACAATTTGGATTACATTATTAAAATAATACTACTATACTTTAAGGACAAAATTTAAACAAAGCACAGTTCATCTTCAAAATTAAATCAAATTAAATTTCTTACTTAAGTCGCCCCTGCCCTTTATAATATGTTCCAACAAAAAGATCGGTGAAAAAGTACTCTGGAAACATTTGCCTTTCCCTGACTGTGGTTTGTCTTGTCTGTCTTGCAACAAAACCAAACAGATGATACCCGCATGCATACACCCATAGTTGCAAATAATTGACGAGCCAGAAAAACGACAACGTAAATTGAGAATCCACACAATGGGTACGCGAAAAAAGGCTCTTGCCAAAATAAAAAAACAAAAAAACTGGAAAATGCATTCTTGCCTGGTCTTCGACATACGTCTCGAATGTTTTTTTCCCTCTCAAAACGAACAATTTATTGTAACAAGAATACAAAAATTGTATGTGTGTGTGTGTATTTGCAGTGACATTTTAAGCGAACTCACAAAACTTTTACCTAGCAAACTACCTCGATTTCCACAACGTGAATAAAGGATTTAAGAAAAGAACTCATTCAGAGAGCCCAATAAAACGAAAGTTTTATTTCGTATCGTTTTTCTGCCGGTTTCAGTTTTTCTGCATTTCTCTCACTGCCGCTTTTTCTCTGGATTTTTTCCCGTAGCAAAAACCCATTTATACATAATGCATCAATAGTTGGCAATATCAACAGCGAGAGCAAAAAAACCGAACAGACGAGAGAGACGATGAAGAAAAGTTTAATGACAGTTTAAAGACATCACTTACAGCAGAGCAGAGGAAGAAGCGATTCCAAAAAAAAACCGGGAAGCAGTGCGCATTGAATCGAAAAGAAGATGAATGAAGGCCATGAATAATGGCGAATCTATATGGTGGCAGAGTTCAGCAGAAGAGTTACGAAAAAACTGAATTTCTCTGACAGCCTAAAAGTATACTTTGAATTGTATTGTTGTTTAAAGGCAATTTTTTTAGCGTAGAGGAAAAAGCCTTTTAACAGCCTATGTGTATGCCTTGACAAAAAGGCAATGAATAGAAAACTGATTGCTAAATAGTGGTGGCAGATGAATAGCAAAAGAAATTGAGACATACGTCTTTAATAAAAATGAATGGAGTCAATTTGACACAGTCAAATCAATTTGAAACATATGGTAAGCATTGATTTTAAAGTGTGCTTAATATGTTGTTGTTGAAATTGAAATTTTGCAATATAAAATAAAAACTAACTAAACCTTGCATCAGGCTTGGTACAAGTGTGTTTAATTGTTGACAGTTCATTATAAATTGGGCGTATTTGTCAAGCCCCTTCCGGTACCTCCACCAAAATTTACAGTTTCTTTCGAAATACTTACCACATATATTTTGTACTAATAAACCAGTAAGGAAAGACAGAAAGTTGGGCGGGGCCGACTATATAATACCCTATTCCTCACTAACAATGCGCAAATGTGCATTGCGATAACAATTTGGCAGTGTTCATACATGTAATAAGAAAACTCTCTCTGCTGAATTTCGAACAGATCGGGTGTAAAATACGAGTTCTACAGCGTCATATCAAATCGGATGAAACATATATATGAGTGGCTATATCTCAATCTGAACGGATTTTCCCCGAATTTGGTAGCGTTCATTCACGTTATAAGAAAACTCTCTCTGTCGAATTTCGAACAGATCGGGTGTAAAATACGATTTCTACAGCGCTTACATATCAAATCGGGTGTAACAAATATATGGGGACTATATCTAAATCTGAACCGATTTTCCCCGAATTTGGCAGTGTTCATTCATTCAATAGAAGAACTCTCTCTGTAAGATTTAGTACTGATCTGATATAAAATACAGTTTCTACAACGCTTACACATCAAATCGGAGGTACATATATACGGGAGCTATATGTAAATCTGAACCGATTTTAACAGAATGCAATAGGGATCGTCCTTGTGCCTATGGAAAGATATGTGCAAAGTTTCGTTGGGATCGGACCATAATTGCGACCTGAACTTTGATTGCAAGAATACATCTACAGACAGACAGACGGACATAGCTAAATCGACTCAGAAAGTGATTACAAGTCGATCGGTATAATAAATAATGGGTCTATCTCTTCTCCTTTTGGGTGTTACAAACAAATGCACAAAGTGATAATACCCTGTACCACAGTGTGGTGAAGTTTATAAAAATAAACAAAGTGTATAAATAAGATATAATACAATCATGTTCATAACAATTGCTATAGTCTGATAAAGGGTTGAGGAACAACACTTTCTGATATCTCCCGCATTAAGTACCAAATTCCATAATATATTTCTCTTAAAGTCGTGATAAGCTTCATTCGGTCGAGCTTTTCTTAGTAGTTACTTCATTTATTTATATTAATTACACTATACAACAAAATTTTTGTCGAAGGACTGCGCATAACATTTTGTGGTGTAATATGGAGTTCTAAACATGAAAATAATTGGAAAAAACTTTTTATGGTATCTTTTTTTTAGTTTTTCTTTAAAATTAAATTTTTTTTTTTTAAATATTTGGACCATAAAAATTGGAAAAAACTTTTTATGGTATCTTTTTTTTAGTTTTTCTTTAAAATTAAATTTTTTTTTTTAATATTTGGACCATAAAAATGAAGTATATGCTCGATAATGCCGGGATACACGTTAAATTAAAAGAAGTTATGAGGACTACAAATGTTGGTAATGTAACTTTCATGTGGAAACAGAAATTTAGTAACTGTCGTTAAAACAATTAGAAAAAAAAATATTTTTTTTCAATAAAACAGTTTTTGCTGGCCCGAACATAGAAAAAAAAACTCCATATTTTTACACCTAGCTTCCTACGGAAGAAAACAATGCCTATTGTGAATAAAAAATCTATGAATAAATGTAGAAATAATTATAGCACTTTTGGTAGAAAAAAACAAAATTCGTTTTTTATACTCGTATCCCCCTATTGTGAACAAGGGTATATAACCGATTCTGCTAACCAAAAGTGTAACACATTGATAGAGTGACCCAAGAGGTCCCAAGAATATTTGGCGGAAATACGGTTTGGGGCATTTTAAATGATTTTAGCAATGTCCGTCTGTCTGTCTGTCTGGTTGGTGCGCACGATAACTTTCGACAGGATAACTGATTGACTTAACATTTGGTATGTGTTAATATTTTTTCCTATCTCAGGCTAAGGTCAAAGATGGACTATGTTGGTCCACTCCTTCGAGTACCTTCCCCACGAAGGGTAAAAATTTAGTTAACTATTGATTATACCATAACTTATTTACTTTTACCCAGAATCTTACACAATTCCATATATAGTATTATTATTTTATTTATTAATTGCTATCATCTTTAGGGCGAAGTTGCCGTGCCCCTTTTGGTACCTCCCATACAAATGTACCATTTTGCACAAAAGGCTTATAACTTGGATTGCAGCAAATACAAAAACTTGAAATGTTGTGGTGTGTAATGCTTTTATAGTACCTATAGTCCCATAAAAAATTGGCAAAGTTACCACGCCCCTTTTGGTACCTCTCATGGATCATTTTGCATGTTTTTACTTCAAACCAGTAAGGAAAGGCTAAAGTCGGGCGGTGCCGACTATATAATACCCTACACCACTCTCGTAATATTGAATAACTCTGATATATAAATTTTGTAATTCATGTATAAATTGTTTACATAAATTTACTTTTGGGACATTTTATACTTAAATAATACCCTGTACCACAGTGTAGTGTAGGGTATAAAAACGATTGGATCTAAAGAGCCAAATCGGATGAAACATATATATGGGAGCTATAGCTAAATCTTATCCGATTTTCTTCAAATTCGGTAGTGTTGGTTCATGGATCAAGAAACTCTACCATTCTAAATTTCAAAGTGATTGGATGTAAAATACAGCTTCTTCAGGACTAAAGAGCAAAATCGGACGAAACATATATATGGGAGCTATAGCTAAATCTTAACCGATTTTCTTCAAATTCGGCAATGTTGGTTCATGGATCAAGAAACTCTACCATTCTAAATTTCACAACGATTGGATGTAAAATACAGCTTTTATAGGACTAAATGGCCAAATCGGACGAAACATATATATGGGAGCTATAGCTAAATCTTATCCGATTTTCTTCAAATTCGGTAGTGTTGGTTCATGAATCAAGAAACTCTACCATTCTAAATTTCAAAGTGATTGGATGTAAAATACAGCTTCTACAGGACTAAAGAGCAAAATCGGACGAAACATATATATGGGAGCTATAGCTAAATCTTAACCGATTTTCTTCAAATTCGGCAATGTTGGTTCATGGATCAAGAAACTCTAACATTCTAAATTTCAAAACGATCGGATGCAAAATACAGCTTCTGTAGGACTAAAGGGCCAAATCGGACGAAACATATATATGGGAGCTATAGCTAAATCTTAACCGATTTTCTTCAAATTCGGCAATGTTGGTTTATGGATCAAGAAACTCTACCATTCTAAATTTCAAAATGATTGGATGTAAAATACAGCTTCTTCAGGACTAAAGAGCAAAATCGGACAAAACATATATATGGGAGCCATAGCTAAATCTTAACCGATTTTCTTCAAATTCGGCAATGTTGGTTCATGGATCAAGAAACTGTACCATTCTAAATTTCAAAACGATTGGATGTAAAATACAGCTTCTATAGGACTAAAGGGCCAAATCGGACGAAACATATATATGGGAGCTATAGCTAAATCTTAACCGATTTTCTTCAAATTCGGCAATGTTGGTTCATGGATCAAGAAACTGTACCATTCTAAATTTCAAAACGATTGGATGTAAAATACAGCTTCTATAGGACTAAAGGGCCAAATCGGACGAAACATATATATGGGAGCTATATCTAAATCTGAACCGATTTCAACCAAATTCAATAGGGATCTTTACAGCTGCGAAATAATCTAAACTGCAAAATTCCAGAACGATCGGAGTGAAATTGCGACCTGTAGTCGACGAACAACTTTACATTGACAGACGGACGGACGGACGGACAGACATGGTTAAATCGACTCAGCTAGTGATTCTGAGTCGATCGGTATACTTTAAGGTGGGTCTAGCTGTGTTATTTTCAGGTGTTACAAACATCTGCCGTGAAACAAACTTATAATACCCTGTACCACAGTGTGGTGTAGGGTATAAAAATGGAATTCTAGAAAAAAACTTTTACCATAAAAAAAATTTAGTTTAGGTTTCATAAAATAGTATGCCCCAATCAAATTTGAATTTTATTTTGTTATTTTTTATAATTATTTTATTTCTATTACTAACTGTGGCTGTATTTACTTTGCCTTCTCCTAAAATGGTGTACTAAACATACTGCATACTTGTGAGACCTAGAGTTCCTAAAGGTATGCTTTATCGGTAGATTTTTGTGCCCTACACAACACTGTTGTATTTTTTTCCATTCATTAAATTTGAAGAAAATCGGTTCAGATTTAGATATAGCTCCCATAAATATTTGTGGTTCGATTTGCCCATATAGCCCCATAGAAGCTGAAGAAAATCGTTTCAGATTTAAATATAGCTCCCATATACATATATATGTTGCATCCGAGTTGGCCCTTTAGCCTATAGAAGCTGTAGTTTAAATCCAAACGTTTTGAAATTTAGCATAGCAGAGTTTCCTGATCCATGGATCTCAATTTGAAGAAAATCGGTTCAGATTTAGATATAGCTCCCATATATATGTTTCGTACGATTTTTCCCTTTAGCTATATAGATGCTGTATTTTAACTGCAATTTTTTCTTGATCCATGAACCAACATTTCTCAATTTGAAGAAAATCGGCTAAGAATTAGATATAGCTCCCTTGTATATATTTCATCTGATTTGGGCCTTTAGTCGTATAGAAGCTGTAGTTTACATCAAATCGTTTTGAAATTTAGCACTGTAGAGTTTCTTTATCCATGGACCAGCATTGCTGAATTTAAAAAAAAATCGGTTTTGATTTAGTTTATCTCCCATACATATATGTATGTATTTCGTCCGAATTGGCTGCAGAGGCAGAGACGTACCAAATCTAAATTGTGTAACCAAATTTTAGTTGAAGTATACATTGGATATTTCATTGTTATCCAATCTTGTAGGGTGGTGTAGGGTATCACATAGTCGTCACCCTTCCTTACTGTTTTTTATTTAAACATTTCAGTTTAAATAATAATATGAAAGTTTGAATTTTTGAAACATAGCTCCAAGTAACTAGTAATCTTTAAAATAGGTATATTTATAATTACGTTCACTATAAAGTTAACCTTTAATATTCTTCTTAAAATCTCCTCCTTTCTTTCCTGATTTTACTTTATTTTAATAAGTTGTATTTTTGCAGAGTTATTTTTTGTTTAAATAAATCTTGAAAGAGGAGAACCTGCAGAAAGTAAATATAGCGAAATCATTTCAAAAGTAACATATCCCCCAAAAGTATACTATAATTACGGATATTTGTTTAAATTATACTCCAAATACACAAAAACAAGTAAGTGCAACAAAAGGCGTGTTTTTCACTACGCTTATCCTTCGTGTATTAGTTTTTCCAACTCTCACCATAGCCAGTTTGTTAAACATGCCTACTGTATGTGTGTGTGTGTATTTGTACATTTTTGTTTTCATATTTTCTACAACAAAAATTTGTGGTCTACTTTTAGGCGCACTACTATAAAATATATAACAAAGTAGTTTTTGGTAGGGGTTGTCGGAGAACCAGCAACAACAGTTTATTTTTTATATTCTATATATATATATATATATATATATATGTATATATCATTATGAAAATCTACAACAAAAGCTCATGTTGTATGTAGTTGTTCCTGCTGCTTTTTTATTCTAGTAATTTTTTTGCAATTCTTTTTTGCACTAGTTAGTTGTTGGTGTTTGTAGCTTTAGTTGAAAGGTGGTTGATTTTGCTGGTATACCTTCTATAGGACATTCCCCCCATCATCATGTCATGCGCATGGAAAAATAGTTTCTGCTCTAGGTTAGTGCAACAAAAAAAGAAGCAGAAGGAAAAAAAACGAAACTATATAAAAAAGTCATTGCTCACATAAGTAAAGGGTGAAATGGGTGTTTGGTGTGGGCTCTAAGAATCTACGTAGTAAAAGCAAAGAAAGGATGAGCAAGGATGCTGAAGCCATACCATATCTCTTATAGTCAAAAGGCCGTTTCTAATGTTTTGCGAGTTGATTGCACGAGTGCTCCTCCTCCGGTTGTTGTTCCTGTTTCCGCTTTTTTTGCAATCTTTGTATCATTTTTTTCATTCTCAAACACACACAAAAAAGAAGAACAATTTTTGGGAATTGTAAAAAAATCAGGCTTTTGAGTTATGACAAATTTTTATGGGGGGGTACGTGTATTATTAGAGAACAATGTAAACTTTTTGTTTCGTTTTTTTAAACAAATATCAATTGCATGTCATATGTAATACAAAGGGTTTTGTTGTGGAAGATAAGGATACTTCATGATTCGTTATATTTTCAGTTTTGACAGAAATTTTCTCTATTCATAACCGGCAGAGTGTAATTAAAAGTTTTGCATTTATTTGTGGTTCCTTCCGCATCATAAAAATTGGGAGGAATATAACGTACTTATAATTAGGAAAAATAATTCTGCTCAGAAAAATTCGAGTATAAGGACTGCTAACATGAGTTATGTTTGTTTTATTTGTCAAACTAGCCTAGCATTTTCGTTTATTTTGCTTGAGCTATACTTCTGTTCAGTGTTGCCTACATTTAGGCGCAAAATTTTGAATGCCGGGAATTTTTTATTTTGTCAACAACACGTTTTTACCATATCAAGCATTACATGCAACTATTAGTTATAACCCCCAAAACTATACCATACATTTGAATATTTATTTATATTATTCTCTAAATACAGAAAACTGGTAGATATCCGAAGAAAAGTGATTTTCATTACACAATGCGTTAAGGATTTGTAATATTAGGGGCGTTTTATGTGACTAGTTAACATTTTGTAACTCTCTTATTCAAAAAACGTTGTTGGTAGTTTATTCTAATAATCCTTTGCAGTCCTTTCTCTGTATAAAAGATTACCTCAGAGTTATTTTTCGATATAAGAGTCGAAATCGAAGTCCTTTCTCCGTGTATCGGTCAGCTTCAGCGGCTTTTCTCTATATAAGAGTCGTTCTCAGAGATAATTTTCAATGAATGAGTCAACCTCGTAATACTTTATCGAAATGTATCGTTATTCGACATCTGATGAGTTCGGAGTTCTTTTTCTACATAAGGTACGAACTCAATGAACTTTTACGACATAAAAGTCGATCTGGTAGTTTATGTGTATATAAAAGTCAACCAAGTATGAATTTTCCTATATAATAGTCGATCTCAGAATTATTTTTCTACTACCTAATTCGTCTTCCTCTCATTTTTTTCTATTTTCTTAAAAATTTTGTATATATTAATTTTTTTCCTACACTGACCAAAATGTTGTCTAAACGATTAGTGAGTCATATGTTGCCCTTATACGAGGTACAAGGCTGCAGGGATCTATTCTTGTATCCCCTCAACTTAGAGATGAGGGTCCGCTATCTAAAGTTTTGTTTAGTGCTTATTTAGTGAATGGTAACACTTAGCTAATGTCTGATTTGACAGATAATTAGTTGCATCCTTCCGCTGAACGAATATAAAGGGTGTCCCAAGAAGAGCGCAATTTTTTAATTTTAAATAAAACACAGATATTTAAGAAAAAATCGTGAAACTTTATTATATCGTAAAGTAGACAGAATGAGGTTATGTATGGAACAATATATCGTGCAGATGGCCGCCGCGGCTTTGCTGGCATGCACGCGATCTTTTAATGAAATTTTCAATGACCGTTTTGCATGAATGCTGCGGTATTTCATTAATGCAGCGTCCAATTTCGTCTTTTAAGGCTTGAGTCGTCGTCGGCTTATTCGCGTAAACCATCGACTTCAAAAAAACCCAAAGAAAAAAATCTAATGGTGTTAAATCGCACGATCTAGGCGGCCAATTCTGATCTCCAAAACGCGAAATAACACGACCGGGAAATGACTGATGCAGCAATTGAATTGTTTCTCTGGCAGTATGACATGTGGCGCCGTCTTGTTGGAACCACATGCCCTCCACATTCATTTTTTCAATTCTAGGCAAGAAAAAACTGGTTATCATTTCACGATACCGAACACCATTGACTGTTTGCGCTTGACCTGCCTCATTTTCATAAAAAAGGTCCAATGATTCCTCCAGCCCAAAAACCACCCAAAAACCGGTCGATCGACCTGGTCGATGGCGCGTTGTTGTCTTTACATCACTAACAGACCCAGTTTCGGCAAATTTATCCATTAATCTCTTTACAGTTGACTCTTTTGGAGCATTATTGTGACCCCAAATTGATCGCAATTTGCGAACTGTAGCCGCAAAACTTTCACCATTTTGGTAAAACAATTTCACAATGAGAATGCGTTGTTCATTCGTGTAGCGCTCCATTTTTACTAACCTCGTACCTTCTACTAACAAACAATAACAATTATTCAAATGTCAAACAATGACACTTCGAATGTTGCGAGATCTAAAAATTGAGCTCTTCTTGGGACACCCTTTAGTTGTGTATACGCTTGAACAACGCTGGGAGCGATCGACTTACAGAAGATGCCGATTTTGCCAAAAAAAATCATCTTTTCAGATGAAGCTCATTTTTATCTTGGCGGGTATGTATATAAACAAGCAAAATTGTCGCATTTGGGGCAAAGAAAACCCGCACGCATACATTGAAAAGCCGATACACCCAAAACAAGTCACTGTTTGGTGCGGATTTTGGTCCAGAGGCATAATTGGGTCATTTTTCTTCGAAAATGAGCAAGGAGTGGCAGTTACAGTCAATGGCGATCGTTATCGGGCCATGTTGAATTTTTGTTCACAAAAATTGAAGAGAAGGATATTGGCAACATTTGGTTTCAACAGGACGGCGCTACGTACCACACAGCCGAAGCTACACTCGATGTTTTGCGCGATGTTTTAAAAAAGAAGTTATTTGGCGGACCCTTTATCATTTGCTACGAGCCAAAAGTATAACACATCGAAAGAGTGACCTACGACCCTAAGTATGTTCGGCGGGTATCCGTTTTGGGTTATTTTAAGTCGAGTGAGCAATGTCCGTCCGTCTGTCTGTCTATCTGTCTGCTGGCTGGTGCGCACGATAACTCCCGAAAGGATAAACCGATTGACTGCAAATTTGGTATGTCGTAATATGTTCTTCTATCTCCAGCTAAGTTCGAAGATGGGCCATATTGGTCCACTCCTTCTGGTACCTTCCCCACAAAGGGTTAACAGTAAGTTAAATATTGATTATTTAAAAACTGCTGTAATACTTATTTGAATCCTCTGAGATTCTACATATAGTATTTGTTTATTAGTCACTATTACCTCGAGAAAAATGGGCGAAGTTTTCACGCCCCTTTTGTTACTTCCAACACAAATGGACAATTTTGAAGCAAAAGTTAAAAGTTTATTACTTTATTACTAGTGTATACAAAGACTTTAAATTTTGTACAGTGTAATGGTTTAATAGTACAAAAAATACAGTGAAAAATGGGCGTTATTGGAACGCCCCTTTTGGTACCTCCCACACAAATGGACCATTTTGTACCAAAAGTAAACAGCTTTTAACTTTAATACCAGTACATAATACTTTAAAGATATCAAAGGCAATTTAAATTGATAATTATTTAATTAAATCAAAAAAATAAATAAATATACTAATATTTGTTTGGGACTCAAGGTGAGGGGATTCAAAAGTTTACCCGACTGAAACTTTTTTACTTGTATTGTATGGAAAATTGTATGAAAACGCCATTTTTTTAAAAAAAAATTATTTTGTTTTATTATTATTTACTATTCGTAAATGTATGCTGAATATTTTTTTAATTTAATTATATTATTAATTTGTAATGAGTTTTACATGAAAAAAAGCTTAACAACTATTGTTGTGTAGATTGTCCCTCCGATGCATAAGTGTTGAATGGATTGTTATAGGAATACATAGGGTAATTCCAAAATAAAACGACCCATTGTCCAAATTCATAAGGGTTTAGCTTTTTATAGGGTGCCCAAGTTGGTCACCCTTAACCTCTATTTACACATTTAGCTTTTCTGATTTTACATAACATTTGAACGGAATATCAGATTTTAATGATATAAGCACCGTTTGAAAGAATTTTTTTATATATCATTCACATCTTATTCCGTTCTAATCCTGACAATCTGATTTATCTATGCAAGGTTCAATTTGTGTAGAGTTTTTTGATATACAAGTTCTTTCTGGAAATAAGATTCGACCTCAGATTTCCTCCTCTATATAAAAGTCGACTTCAATGGTCTGCCTTCAGAAACAACTAAAATATATTTTTTTTGTATTCTTATTATTACAAAAATTCTTAGAAACATTCCTTGTAGTTCCTTCTAAAATTGTTTACCAAAGAAATTTAATCATTTGACCTTATTCTCCCATAAATGTCTCACATCATTTATTACCTTCACACTCACGAACAAAATTTACGATTTTTAAATTTCCAGAATAATATTGCACATTGCACGAGTCTATCCATATATTAGTCATAATTTTCCGCACCAACAATTATATATAAATGAATATTTTTAGGTTTTATTGACGTTTAAATTATACTCAAAAGAAAAAAATCAACAAAAGTGTTAATATCTTTTGAGACGCTTCAACGACTAAGCACATTTTGTATTAATATAATGTGTGAGTGCGTGTATGCCAATACAATATATACCAAAAATGCTGAATAATTCTCTCTATATACATATAAGTACTATGTATGTGTACCTATATTATACATATATGCCTGTACAAAAAACCAAACCATCTGTACTCTTATTATGACTACAATATTTTGAATGTGTTGTTGTTGTTTTTTTAAGATCAATAGAATTTTGTAGTATTTTTGCTGGAGCAGAAATGATGGAAAATATTGTATCCATCATATGTATGAATCCCAAAAAAAGAACAGTATCATGTCTGTGTATTAGCAATCAGGAAGATTGTTTAACGATTTAAAAAAAAAATATTGTCTAGAGTCGACCTTTGAGGCCATCCTCTGTACTAGAGTCGACCTGTGAGGTCTTCCTCTTTACTATAGTCGACCTCTGAGGTCTTTCTCTTTACTATAGTCGACCTCTGAGGTCTTCCTCTATACTAGAGTCGACCTCCGAGGTCTTCCTCTATACTAGAGTCGACCTCTGAGGTCTTCCTCTATACTAGAGTCGACCTCTGAGGTCTTCCTCTATACTAGAGTCGACCTCTGAGGTCTTCCCCTATACTAGAGTCGACCTTTGAGGTCTTCCGCTGTACTAGAGTCCACCTCTGCGGTCTTACTCTATACTAGAATCGACCTCTGAGGTCTTCCTCTATACTAGAGTCGACCTCTGAGGTCTTTCTCTATACTCTCTATACTGGAGTCGACCTCTGAGGTCTTCCTCTATACTGGAGTCGACCTCTGAGGTCTTCCTCTATACTGGAGTCGACCTCTGAGGTCTTCCTCTATACTGGAGTCGACCTCTGAGGTCTTCCTCTATACTAGAGTCGACCTCTGAGGTCTTCCTCTATACTAGAGTCGACATCTGAGGTCTTCCTCTATACTAGAGTCGACCTCTGAGGTCTTCCTCTATACTAGAGTCGACCTCTGAGGTCTTCCTCTATACTAGAGCCGACCTCTGAAGTCTTCCTCTATACTAGAGTCGACCTCTGAGGTCTTCCTCTATACTAGAGTCGACCTCTGAGGTCTTCCTCTATACTAGAGTCGACCTCTGAGGTCTTCCTCTATACTAGAGTCGACCTCTGAGGCTTTCCTCTATACTAGAGTCGACCTCTGAGGTCTTCCTCTATACTAGAGTCGACCTCTGAGGTCTTCCTCTATACTAGAGTCGACCTCTGAGGTCTTCCTCTATACTAGAGTCGACCTCTGAGGTCTTCCTCTATACTAGAGTCGACCTCTGAGGTCTTCCTCTATACTAGAGTCGACCTCTGAGGTCTTCCTCTATACTAGAGTCGACCTCTGAGGTCTTCCTCTATACTAGAGTCGACCTCTGAGGTCTTCCTCTATACTAGAGTCGACCTCTGAGGTCTTCCTCTATACTAGAGTCGACCTCTGAGGTCTTCCTCTATACTAGAGTCGACCTCTGAGGTCTTCCTCTATACTAGAGTCGACCTCTGAGGTCTTCCTCTATACTAGAGTCGACCTCTGAGGTCTTCCTCTATACTAGAGTCGACCTCTGAGGTCTTCCTCTATACTAGAGTCGACCTCTGAGGTCTTCCTCTATACTAGAGTCGACCTCTGAGGTCTTCCTCTATACTAGAGTCGACCTCTGAGGTCTTCCTCTATACTAGAGTCGACCTCTGAGGTCTTCCTCTATACTAGAGTCGACCTCTGAAGTCGACCTCTGAAGTCTTCCTCTATACTAGAGTCGACCTCTGAGGTCTTCCTCAATACTAGAGTCGACCTCTGAGGTCTTCCTCTATACTAGAGTCGACCTCTGAGGTCTTCCTCTATACTAGAGTCGACCTCTGAGGTCTTCCTCTATACTAGAGTCGACCTCTGAGGTCCTCTACATACTAGAGTCGACCTCTGAGGTCTTCCTCTATACTAGAGTCGAGCTCTAAAGTCTTCCTCTATACTAGAGTCTTCCTCTAGACTAGAGTCGACCTGTGAGGTCTTCCTCTATACAAGAGTCGACCTCTGAGGACTTCCTCTATACTAGGGACGACCTCAGAGGTCTTCTTCTATACTAGAGACAACCTCAGAGGTCTTCCTCTGTACTAGAGTCGACCAAAGAAAATGCATCTAAATATCCCAGCGTCATAATCTATTAAGCACTGACTGTTTCATGAATGAACTCAAAATGTTCTTATGATGGAAAATGTACAGATACCGATACTTCGTCAATATTTATATGCAAAAAAAAATGAAAATGAATGAAAAAAAAGCTCAACGAAAATGAAACGGAAAAGTGGAAAACAAACAGCACAATAGCGAGAATACAAAGTGGGCATATAGCATCACTCGGTCGTAGATGGAAAACGTGCAAAAGAGTTCAAAAAAGAAAAAAAAAACGAGCAAAATCGTTCATTTGTTTTCGTTTCTTTCCTCCTTTTTTGTGGGGTAAAGATCTATTGGATATTTATTTGTTGTTGCAGTTATTCCATATGCAAAAATATACGATGGCCATAGAATTTATATCTGCTCTTCCTCAGTAGAGCCACCGCCACAGCCAGAGTAAAAACAAAAAATACTATAAAAGACTGACAAAATGAAACAAATTTTCCAGCAGAAGAAAAAACATTTTTTGGTAGCGATAAGAACGACGCACTTGCATTTGTAGGGAGAAGGCTGGCCAGCAACACATATGCCCCCTCCCTTCATCCGTATAATGCATATATTGGTTGTGGAGGGATTTTTGTGTGTTGTTCCCAATGTATGCAGATGTAATCTGCCCCGGTATCCCTCCCAGAAACATATGTTGATGGTTCCATGTTTCTGTTTCTGTTGCTTGTTTTTTTTGTCTTTATTGCAATATGAGTTTTGTATGCCATAGAATGCATTTTGTTGCATAGAATTTTATAGTTTTGTAGCAATTTTGTGTTTTTTTCTTATGTGTGTGAGTGTTTTTTTTTTTTGGTTTGAAAAATATTGTTTGATTTTTGTAAAATTTTGTTGATGTTGTTCTTCGAGTCTTCCTCATTTCGGATGCTGTTTATGCAGTAAAACTTTTCCTCCAGCTTGTAGTAATAAAATATTTGTATTTTTATACAACAATTTGAACAATTTTTCCTGATGTAAAAATTCTTAAGCATAGGAGGGAGAGTTTACTTTCAGATTGCTATAATATTTGCTAAGCAAAAATATGAGATTGCGTAAAATAATACATTGAAAAATTATGTTCAGTAAATTTAAGATATATTCAAATTCAATTAAAATGTTCTTCTTTCTATTTATAGGAATTTCTTGCAGTGTCATTAAAGCTAAGAAGAAATATGAAAAGTCCTTTAAGAAAATATTAGCCTCAGCAGACTTCGACCTATGCATTGCCTCCCATAGCTCTATGTATACAACAAATATAAATTTTTATAATAACTTTTCAACCAATGGGGTGCGGCTTGTGTGATCTTCTTTCTAAGATAAAAATAATACACTGAAAAATTATGTTCAGTAAATTTAAGAAATATTCAAATTCAATTTAAATTTTCTTATTTCTATTTATAGGAATTTCTTGCAGTGTCATTAAAGCTAATGATTTAACTGAATATAAACTACCACGCATATACGTAAATCATTTAAGAAATAATCATAAATCGTAAATCATTTAATGAAAAGTTTATAAATTAAAATAAGATTTCTTACTTAGATTACTAGCAATAACTTTGTCATTTTTGTCATCATTTTGGAGTCGTTATTTATTTACCGAAAGTAATGCTGGCTATAATGAGATATCATTACCTGGTAATGTGAATGGTAATGACATGTACTTACCAAGATTTTGCAGGGATACTGTGGGAATATAACATTCGACACTTTGAACTTTATTCTAGGTAAAACGAAAATGTTGTACGAATATGAGTGAATTGCGAGAATGAGCGTTGACCCCCACTTACCGGGCCCTAATGAACCAATGAACATACTCTTGACAAGGTGAACGTGTTGTTCGAATATCAGCAAAGACCGCCTCTTACCGGCTCTTTACATATCCATGAACCTTATTCTAGGCTGGGCGACCATATTGTGCCAAACTTGACCCTTAACAGCCACCGGACTCTAAAGTATTCAAGAACTTTACTCTATGCTAAACGAACACATTGTGCGAATATGTGCATTATCCGATCTGTATATATAAGTATTCATGGACCTTATTCTAGGCTAAACGATCATACTCGTATTGTTCGAAAATAACCTTTAGTCGTCACCTACCAGACCCTTAAATACCCATGAACTTTGCTCTAGACTATGTTGTTCGAATATCAGTCTTGACTGACTAGCTTTATTTTGCCTCTTACCGAACCCTAAAATACCTATAAATTTTTCTCTTGACCAGATTAAACTGATGTGGGAATTTCAGCTTAAATCTTGCCTGGCGCCATCTGATATTTCCATTGGAAAGTTTGACATTTTTTAGCATAAACGTACTCAGAACGTTTTGACGTACGACCATCATTTATGTTGTTTACAGTGACTTGAAAAACTCCTGAACATTTTCGTGCGATTATTTTTCACAACTTTCGACGTGGATTATCACGAAAAGAGTGCATCGATGAACTTAAATCTTTGCATGGGGATGAAGCCCCATCTTATAGCACTGTGACAAACTGGACGCTCGCTCAAGGACGAAGGTCGTCCAAAAACGGCCGTTGTGCCTGAGAACATTGATGCCGTGCGTGAACTGATAATGCAAGATCGTCATGTGACATACCGTGAGATAGAGGCATCCTTGGGCATTTCTTCCACCAGCATACTTTCGAGCTCTCACACATCGGCTCAAACCGTCGAATTGATGGGTCATCCGCCGTACAGCACCCAATACTTCTTGGTACCCAATACTTCTTTTTATTCCCGCACATCAAGAAAAAAATGCGTGGTCAACGATTTTCGTCGCCAGAAGATGCTGTTGAAGAGTTCAAAAAACATGCTTTGGAGGTGTCTCAATCGGAGTGGAAAAAGTGCTTCGGCAATTGGTTTGAGCACATGCAAAAGTGTATAAAGCATGCTGGGGAATACTTTGAAAAACAATAAAACCATTTTTGATGATAAATATTCGCATTTTCATTATTAGGCCAGAAATATATATAGCAACCCTTAGCAGTCAGTGACGAACGAATAGTAATTTGCTATCAAGGAATAAGGGTTTTTACGTATTTCCAGACCGATTTTAACGATTTTTATACCCTCCACCATTGGATGGGGGTCTATTCATTTTCTCACTCCGTTTGTAACACCTCTAAACATTGATCTGAGACCCCCATAAAGTATACATATAATCGTCGTAAAAATCTAAGACAATTTAGACATGTCCCTCCGTCTGTTGTAATCACGCTACAGTCCGTAATAGCGCTAGGTTTATCACATTTGGTAAAAATACTTCTTATAGTTGCAAGTTCTTTGCGACTGCAAATGGGCCATATTGGCCAATGTTTTGATAAAGCTCCCCTATAGAGGTCGCTCCAAAGTACGGTTTTTGAGCAATAGATATGACGTTTTTAAAGCAATTTAGCTGAAACTTTTCAGTTTGTACAAATTGAGTAATCCGTACTTGAATCAAGCCGTAGCGGTGTCAAAAGTACGTTAAGTACGGATTTTCTGAAACCAAGTACAAAATACTTGAATCAAGTACGGATTTTTAAGCCCTGAATTCTTAATCTTAGCGCTTATTAAGGCTGATTAGGCTTGATTTTAAACCGAAAAATTCTTATTTCAAGCATAAAGCGATTGATTTCAGAATTTGATCGGATTAATTTGAGTGCGAAACGGGCTTCAATGAAGAAATTTTTGATTGGTTTAAGCCTGTCCCATACTTGATTAAGCCTGATAATACTTGATTTAAACCAGATCAGTTCTTGATTAAACCTGGTCATACTAGATTTATTGTGCTTTCGTTCGTTTTATACCTGCATACCATTTATATCAATTATACCATCTTTGCCACAGCATTGCAAAGAATGCAATTTTTTAAAATGGTATGTCAAAATACCATTGCTTGACAGCAAAAGAAAAAGTTTTGCTGCATTTATTCGATTTTAATATGAAACATATAAGGAAAAGCATCAACGAAACGAATAAGAAGTATTAACAATTTAAAAAAACTAAAATCACGCCAAGGAATGTATTTGTAAACACTGCTTGAACGAGAAACGAATTGGATATGGTCTCGCACAAATGTTTATACATATGCATCTCGACAATTTATATGCATGTGTGTTTGATGTTGCGTCATCCAAAATCAACCACTTGCATGAGAGTGGTTGAGAGGGTAATTTTATTGTGCTCTATAATGCTGCTGTCTCTCAGAGATGAAAGTAAGCTTTTTTTTCTTACTTTAAGCCATATTAGGCTTAATTTTCCTTTTCAAGAAATGTTTACTTGATTTCAAGCATTAAATGCTTATTGTAAGCCTTTCAGCGCTTGATTTTTTCAATTTAAGCCGATTTATACTTGTTTTAAGAAAAACATAGCACGAATCTACTTAAATTTTTAAGTAGATTTCGGCTTAAATTAAAAATTTTTTACTTACTTAGTACGGCATTTTTCTTTCTGTGTACTCTATTTTGACAATAATTCATCACAGCAAAAATTGCTCAAATCGGTTCATATTTTATTATAGTCACCCTATAGAGGTCGCTCCAAAATATACGTATTAAAGCCATTAATACCACATTTTTAAAGCAATTTAGCTGAAACTTCGCAGTTTGTATTCTATTCTGACAAGAATTCATCACAGCAACAATTTTACAAATAGGTTTACATTATATATTTTATTATAGTACACCTATAGATGTCGCTCCGCAAAAAGCTTTTTTAACCCATAAACACCATATTTTCTAAGAAAATTTAGCTGAAACTTTGCTGTTTGTATTCTATTTTGGCAAGAATTCATCTCAATAAAATGTATACAAATCAGTTTTTATTTTGTCGTTGTTGTCCCCGTGTAGAAGTAGCTCTCAAATATAATTTAAGCCATAAATATCAAATTTTTCAGATGAGGAGTTTGGCTAACGAATATGCGGCCTAAAATTTTGCTAAAAATTGCAGCGTTCGTTTTTTTAAATAATTAGTTTAAACAAAATGGATCGTTTCTTGATTTACTCCATATCCAATGATTTTTCCAGTAATATAATTTAATGCAATCCTTGGTGGAGGGTACTTTTACTTGTTTTAATTATCACGATTAGAAAAATAATATCAATTGATACGTGCAAAAAAGTTCAAGAAAAGACTACTCTAATGATTATGATGCTTACTGGTAGTCGTCTCTTAGACCAGCAACAATAAAATATTCCAAGCAAAGTCAACAACCACTCGCGAAAACGGGTGTGTTTTTAAATGATTTAAACGCAAATTAATATATATAAATAATTCCTAAAAAAGTTTAATGAGTATTATTATACAGACAATTTTTCCGGGAAATACCGCTAACAAATTTCCACAATCTATGTGATACTCGTATCGAAGCGTTAGAAATGTATCTCTGCATATTTTGAAGGAACGACCATCTCCCAAAAAGCAAAGCCAACAACCAGTCGCCCAGAGAAAAGCTTAGAACCAATTACCAAAATCATCTTGGTTTTCGAATCACTTACACACACACCGTGCAATGAAACGAAATCTGTTGGATTTTTCAAAAAAAAAAATAGAATTTTAGTTGGAGTAATTTTTAATGCAGAAACATTTTCCTAAAGATGCCCTCTAACAAATTTCCACGATTTCCATGACTTTTGGTTCATCATTAATTTTGATGACGATTTTTCCTGTTCAAAAGTACTTCCTTTGACATTCACCTTAATAAAATATTTCCAAAGCGAAAACAATTTTAAAGGCCAATTTTCCGCCTTCTCTCTTCATACTTTTCCCGCCTTGAATATTGTGAAAAAAGAAATAAATAAATAAATAATGCCCACCCCTCCCCGCCAACAACAATGTCACCAACTAAGTGTGAGAAAGGAAATCAATAAAATATTGATGAAAAATCATTCATTCAACCACAACCACTTTAACATATTAAATGAAAAACTGTCAATAAAAAAACACACGGCAGACGTTGAAGGTAATTCGCTACGTTAGCTCTGGAATCAAGAATCAGCTGGTGATAGCGTGGTGTTGGCGGTGTAGGGTGGAAACGGCGTTGTTTAGTTAGCACTCCATCAGTGGAATATGGAATACGTACTTAGTCAGGCTCGCACACACATTTCATAATTCCCATCAATGTTGCACAGAGGAAACAGAAGTGAAAAAGGAACGTAAACGGACAATTGTCAAACAATCTGCGCACTCTTTATTTTTTAAGGGGGGAAATATTTAAAATTTTCTAAAGAGGGGATTGGTGGAGGGGTTGTTACTTTTTACATGTCAGTCATACCTAGTTTTGTAAGAAAACAGAAAAACAACAGTACAAACCGCAATGAAAACATTGACGAAGGCTTTGAGGATAGAATACAGTGGGTTCCACAGGGTTAAATTGACTTTAAGAGATAAACCTGAAGAAAACCTGAGAAAACTTTTCTGATAAGCCCCTATCAGTAATCAATAATTTTTATGAGTGGTGTTAAAAAGGACAGTTTCACTAAAAAAATCTAAAAATTCATTAGATTCCATGATTTCACGCAATGGCCTCACATAAGATTTGACCCCAGGATTTCTGGGTGGTAGGTAACACGAAAATTCAAGAACTAATTACACTATGCAACAAATGAACACTTTTTGAGAAATACACGGACTTCACAGTATAGGTTCGATTATACTATCAAATGGTAGTATAACTCTATAGTCGGTTTGGCGAAATTGGTGACCAATTTTTTTTTATGGGCCCCCAAAGTTTCTGAAAATCAGTGGGCCACTCGAAAAAGGTGTCATCAGCTTTTGTCCAACAACTAATTCCGACTTGGTGATACCGCTTAACTATGTTTGGCCATAATGTAGCTAAGAATATGCTGAACAAAGTTTCTTAGCATTTTTTGCGAAAAAAAAATTGTTTCCGGTACTTTTTTTTTGAAAAAGTGAAGGAAAAAAATATTTTTTTTTTCACTTTTTTCGGCATAACTTCCGGGGACTCGTAATTTTTCACTAGCAATGCTTGGCAAAATTGTAGCTAACGTAAATCTGAAAATTTTTTGTAAACGTATCAATACAATCTGAACGTGTCTAGGCACCCTAAATATCTCAAAAAACCACATTGTACCCCAAAAATGTAAGTATTTCACTGTTATGTAACAAAAATATATTTTTTTGGTATAGGGTATGTACAGCAACTTTATAGAAAATATTAAGGCCAATATTTTTGTGGAACATTTTAACCCTCTAGCTCCCCCACATAACTGTAATTTTTGGCCCCATTTTAACAAATCGTAAAAAACACCCCTTAAAAGGGGGAGGGCGGGGATTAAATGTTCTACAAAAATGTTCGCCATAAAATTTTACTGTATGAGTCGGAACATATCAAAGCCCAAATCTTAACACAAAAACCCAAAAAACGGTCATGACACCTTTTTCGAGGGGCCCACTGATTTTCAGAATCTTTGGAGGCCCATAAAACAAAATTGGTCCCCAATTTCGCCAAACCGAGTATAGGGTTATACTACCCTTTGATAGTAGAATCGAACCTATACTGTCAAGTCCGTGTATTTTTTTCACTGTTGCACAGTGTTATTGGAAACGTTTTTCAGAAGTTGTTGGTCTTATTCTCTAGAAAAAAAACATGGTACAGTGCTTTCCATTCTGTAATATCCACTGTGCAGCAACTACATTCGAACTATATACATACATCGAAAGTATGCTCGCGTTTTAATAACTAAAGTAAATGCAGACATAGACATTCACGCGCTAAAACTTGTTACCCGACATTATTTTTATTGCTAATACGATTGAAGTTGTTTCTGTTGGAGTTGTTATTAGTTTTATTACTATTGTGGTTATTGTACAGACAGACTGACAAACGCAACACCTGTCATCTAGCAGCCCCGTGGAGGCATTCACTCATATGAAACGAATAGATAAACATCAGAGTACCCTTCCTAACCATTAGACTAACTACTCTGGCAGTCCAAATGAAATGAATTGAATGACATTGTCAATGACATCAATCCCTAAGCACACGTCACGTCAATAGAGGAAACGGGAAACCAGCTAAATATTAGTCTCTTGGTCTCGTGTCACAATACATAAGGAGTATTTTTTTCTCTCTCTCTCTCTCTCTCTCTCTTGGTAAAGACTTTGGTCACATGCAATGCACTTTTTCATCCCTCCCTCTCGACAACCGAGTCCTAGCAACTTAGTGCGGAATAACCCCGAAAAATGAATAGCGGTGAAGTACGAGTGCAGCAGGCTCGGGACTCACACTTTTTGTCGGGAAACCGTCACTGGGAATGCCGTGAATGCGAATGAATGGCAACAAGAAAGTTAATTGTTTTTGTGGGGATTTTCATCATTCTTTTGTGGGCTTATTTATTAAGTAGTGCCGTTGTACATTGTTACGTCTAATGTTTTATTAATTAAGTGTTGCATGCAAATTGTGTGTCATAACAAGTTTATAAAGTACGAGGAAAGTAGCAGTGGCAATGTCAGAAGGCGTGAAACACATTGGGTTGGGGTAGAAAAAAAGACATAAACATTTTCATTTATATGATAAAGGCATAAATTGATAAATCAGGCATTCAAATTTTGAATAAAACCAAGGTTTAATCGAATACGAATATTGAAGGTTACTCCCAACATCTGAGAAGGAGATGGGACAACTTGCTCCCATTCATTGAGGGTTATTTACAAAAATTTTATTATTTTTATACCCTCCGCCATAGGATGGGGGTATATTCATTTTGTCACTCAGTTTGTAACACCTCTAAATATTGATCTGAGACCCCATAAAGTATACATATTCTTAATAGTCGTACAATTCTAAGATGATTTAGCCATGTCCGTCCGTTGTAATTACGCTGCAGTCCGTAATAATAGAGTTAAGTTGATCAAATTTGGTAGAAATATTTCTAATAGTTGCAGGTTGTTTGGGATTGTCAATGGGTCATAACGGTCAATGTTTTGATCTAGCTATAGATGTCGCTCCAAAATACGGGTTTTGAGCCATATACATACACCATATTTTTAACACAATTTAGCGGAAACTTTACAGTCTGTATTCTATTTTGACAAGAATTCATTACAGAAAAAATTTCACAAATTGGTTCATATTTTGTTATAGTCGCCCTATAGAGGTCGCTCCAAAATATACTAATTTAAGCCATAAATACTAGATTTTCTAAGCATTTTAGCTGAATCTTTGCAGTTTTTATTAAATTAAGACAAGAATTTATCGCAGTAAAATTTGTTTAAATCAGTTCATATTTTATTATAGTCCACCTATCGATGTCGCTACCAAGAAGGCTTATTAAAGCAATAAACACCACATTTTCTAAGAAATTTAGCTGAAACTTTGGAGTTTGTATTTTATTGTGGCCAGAATTCATTTCAATAAAATTTATACAAATCACATTTTATTTTGTTGTAGTCTATCTAGCTCTCAAAATGCTATTTTAAGCCATATCATCACATCCTCCCTAGCTCTCAAAATGCTATTTTAAGCCATAAATATCACATTTTTCAGGTGAAGAGTTTTGCTTAAGATTTCGCGGCCTAAAATTTGGCTAAAAATTGCAGCGTTCGTTCAAGTAATAGTGGAGGGTATATACGATTCGGCATGGCCACACATAATGCTTTTACTTGTTTTATTTCAATTTACATTGGATATACGTTGTAGGCGTCTCATCTCGTAATACATCAAATTAAGGGCAATTATTTTATATCTATATATATAAAGAAGAATGTGTGTTTGTTTGTTTGTTTGTTTGTTGGTTTGTTTGTTTGTTGGTTTGTTGGTTTGTTTGTACCGTATAGACGTCTAAACGGCTGGACCGATCTTCTTGAAATTTTCACAGAATGTACATGTGTGGGGCGTGGTGAAAATAGGGTACTTGAATTTTCGATATATCAAGTGGGCGTGGCCCCGCCCACATAAGACAAATTTTAAAATTGAGATATCTTGCACAATTTGTCAGCGAGAGTGCTGTAATTTTGTACATATGTATCTGGTGGCAGTCTACGTGATTGGTGAAAAAATGGGCGGGATCGGGCCAATGGGAGTGGCACCGACCCAAATTTAAAAAAAATGTTATATCTTGCCCAATTTGTTAGCGAGAGTGCTGGAATTTTGTGTATATGTATCCGGTGGCAGTCTACGTAACTGGTCTAAAAATGGGCGGAATCGGACCAATGGGCGTGGCACCGCCCATATAAACCAAATTTTGAAATTGACTTATCTTGCACATTTTGTTAGCGAGAGTGTTGCAATTGTGTGCATATGTATGTGGTGGTAGTCTTCGTCATTGGTCCACAAATGGGCGGAATCGGACGAATGGGCGTGGCCCCGCCCATTTAAGCCTATTTTGAAATTGATATATCTTGCACAAATTTGTAGCGAGAGTGCTGTAGTTTTGTGCATATGTATCTGGTGGTAGTCTACGTGATTGGTCCAAAAATGGGCGGAAACGGACCAATGGGCGTGGCACCGCCCATATAAGTCAAATTTTGAAATTTAGATATTTTTCACAATATGTTAGAGAGAGTGTTGTAATTCTGTGCATATGTATCTGGTGATAGTCTACGTGATTGTTCCAAAAATGCCTGGGATCGGTCCAATGGGCGTGACCCCGCCCATATAAGCCACATTATGAAATTGAGATATCTTGCACAATTTTTTATCGAGAGTGCTGTAATTTTGTGCATATGTATCTGGTGGTAGTCTACGTGATTGGTCCAAAAATGAGGGAGATCGGAATAAGGGGCGTGGCCCCGCCCATATAAGCCAAATCTTGAAATCGACTTATCTTGCACAAATTTTTAGCGAGAGTGCTGTAAATCTGTTTATATGTATCTGGTGGTAGTCTAAGTGATTTGTTCAAAAATGGGCTGGATCGGATCAACGGGCGTGGCCCCGCCCATATAATTAAAATTTTTAAATTGAGATATCTTGCACAATTTTTTGGCGAGAGAGCTGTAATTTTGTACATATGTATATGGTGGTAGTCTACCTGATTGATTTAAAAATGGTCGGGATCGGACAAATGGGCGTGGCCCAGCCCATATAATTAAAATTTTAAATTGAAATATCTAGAAAATTTTGTTAGCGAGAGTGCTGTAATTTTGTACCCTTATATATGGTGGTAGTCTACGTGATTGTTCCAAAAATAGCCGGGAGCGGACCAAAGGGCGTGGCCCCGCCCATATAAGTCAAATTTTGAAATAGAGATAATTTGAACAATTTTCCAAAGAGAGTGCTGTAATTTTGTGCATATGTATATGGTGGTAGTCTATGGTATTCGTCAAAAAATGGGCGGGATCGGACTAATGGGCGTGGCCCCGCCCATATAAGCGAAATTTTGAAATTAAGGTATCTTGCACAATCTGATTGCGAGAGTGCAGTAATTTTGTGCATATGTATCTGGTGGAAGACTACGTGATTGGTCTAAAAATGGGCGGGATTAGACCAAAGGGCGTGGCCCCACCCATATAACCCAAATTTGAACTATCTTGCACAATTTAGTAGTGATAGTACTGTTATTCTGTTTATATGTATCTGGTGGTAGTCTACGTGATTGTTCCAAAATGGCTGGGATCGGTCCAATGGGCGTGAGCCCGCCCATATAAGCCACATTATGAAATTGAGATATCTTGCACAATTGTTTATCGAGAGTGATGTAATTTTGTGCATATGTACCTGGTGGTAGTCTACGTGATTTGTCCAAAACTGGGCGGAATCGGATCAATGGGCGTTGCCCAGCCCATGTAAGCAACCTTATGAAATTGAAGTATTTTGCACAATCTATTTGCGAGAGTGCTGTTATTTTGTGTATATGTGTCTGGTGGAAGTCTATGTGATTGGTCTAAAAATTAGCGGGATCAGATCAAAGGGCGTTGCCATAGTACTGTAATAGTACTGTAATTGTGAGATATTTTGCACAATTTGTTAGCCATAGTACTGTAATTCTGTTTATATGTATCTGGTGGCAGTCTACGTGATTAGTGCAAAAATGGGCGGGATCAGACCAATGGGCCAAAGCCAAATTTTGAAATTGAGATATCTTTACAATTTCTTATCGACAGTGCTCTTATTTTATGGAGATGTTTTTTGTGGCAGTATTCGTTATTGGTTCAAAAATGGACGGGATTGGAAATCTAAATCTGGGGCAACGAAGTGGATCGGGTCCAGCTATATATATATAAATCGATGTGTGTATATTACGTATAGAATCCAAAACGGCTGGATCGGTTTTGATGAAATTATCAGGGAATGTTCAGATAAGCCTAGAGCGTGACATAGGCTTTATAAGTTCTTGATTGATGGGACGTGGGTTCGCCCATATAAGCCAATTTTTGATTGCTACTGTCCGTACCTACGAATAGATTAACGAGATTCCTACTGTCCCTATCGGAAATCTGATGTCTGGTGCAACGAAGTGGACCGGGTCCAGCTAGTATATTATATTTTTACAGAAAAATTACGGTTTAGAAATTATGGACAAAGATTTGAAAAAAAATTAAGCCTTTTTTGTTGCATTAAATAACTTTGCCAAATTTATTCAAAATCGGTTCAGATTTATATATATCTCCCATAATAATGTGCTTCCCAATTCGGCATCTACGCGGTGTAGAAACCATATGTTGCCTTAAATCCTTACGAATTTTTATATACAAAAGATGTTTGCGCCGACACTAAAACTTGCCAAATTTAAAGAAGATTGCTTCAGTTATAGTTATGATCCCCATGTATAAAATTTAGTAGTTAACAGTTTCTTAAACCGAGAATTTTACATGAAAAAATTTTAAGAACATCGTTTCAGATTTAGATATAGCCTCTACATACAGCTTTATCTCAATTTTGCATCTAAGGCTATATAATCCACATTTTGCACAGATCTTTTTAAAATTTAGAAATTAATAGTTTTTTGAACCAAAAAAAGGATGTTCCCAAATTTGAAGAAAATTGTTTCAGATTTATGTACTTATATCTGATTCTTAATCTAAGCTCTATAAAATGTATTTTTTAGAGATCGTTGTCACTCTGAAAACAATATTGACAAATCTTTACAATATTTCCACTTATTCTGCTCCAATAAGGTGGTGTAGGGTAACATCTAGACAGCACGGCCCGACCTAAGCCCTTCCTAACTGGTTTTATAATAAAATTCTGACCAATGAAAATTTACCATACCATATTATTTTGATATAATCTTCATATAGAGGTCGCTCTTAAATATATTTGGTTATGCCACAGAGGCAGTGTTGCCTGAGGTCAAAAATAGAGAATGAGAATTTGACGAATTTTGTTGTTTTTAAAGCGTAGGTTGAATTTGATGTATCGGTCTCTGGACAGACGTTTCTGAGCTTAGACTTTAAGGCCTACATCGACGTACCTATTACGGGTTAATGCTGGCTATGGGGGTGTCTCCAACAAAAAATTTATGATTAAACCAAAAAGTCAAAGGAGATTACGGCGCAGGGGAGGGAAGCATGCAACTTCTACGAGCTTTAGTGCCTTGAATCTAGTAGTCGAAAATGAAACAAGAGCACATCCAGCCGCAGGCAAAACAAAATATGCAGAACCCAGCTGGGGCTCTAAGCCAGTGGGGACTCTGAATCATCAAATGAAAACAATATCACTATTGTTGCTAACTCAAAGAGACTGTCAGGGGCACATAGAAGGAAACTGATTATGTTGAACCGACAGAACTCATTACGGGATGAATCTGACAATTCTACCTCCAACACATACATGGAGGCCGCTCAAAGAGTCAGGTCTCCCGAAGAACATAGCGCTGTGAAAGTGACTAAGAAGAAAAAGGGCTCGCCGTCTTCCAGCAATTCAGAGAAGCTTAACGTAATCACACTTCTTTTTGTCTGTTTTGTCTCTTGTCTACTATAGGGTGATCTAAGTAGAGGTACTTTTTTCAATAGCCTTTTTTTTGACAGATCACGTGTGAGTCGTGTCAAGCTGTCATGTTATTTTTGTTATGTATTGTTTGGCATTTCATCATGGAAAGACTTACGCCTGAACAACGTTTACAAATTATTCAGTTTTATTATAAAAATAATCGTTCGCCAATTGCGCTAAGTCCATTTTTTTAAATAAAAAAAAACACTTTCCAGTCGACCCACGGCCTTGACACCCATGAGCAATATTTTAGCTCTCGTTAAGAGCTATCTTTTTGCCATTGACCGATTCCCGAGCCGACGTACCAGAATCATCGGTCCATATTTCTTCAAAAATGGTGAGAACGAAACCGTCAATGGCGACCGTTATCGTGCCATGATAACCGACTATTTGATGCCTGAAATTGAAGCTCGTGATCTCGGCGACATTTGGTTTCAACAAGACTTCCCACACATCGCATCAATCAATGGATTTATTGAGAGAACACTTCGGTGAGCAGATAATTTCACGTTTTGGACCGGTCGATTGGCCACCAAGATCGTGTGATATCACACCGTTAGACTTTTTCCTGTGGGGATATGTAAAGTCTACAGTTAATGCGGACAAACCCGCTTCGATTCAGGCCTTGGAGCAAAACATCACGCGTGTCATTCGCTAGTTTCCAGTCGAAATTGGACTCAACGGATGGACCATCTGAGACGTAGCCGCGGCCAACATTTGATAGACATAATCTTCTAAAAATAACTGCCAAAGAATGTTCTTACAAATGATACAAATAAACATTCCCCATTCAATTTGAATTTTCTGTGTTTTTTTTTAAAGTAGGGAACCTCGAAATTAATCACCCCTTATGTATATCATCTACCACCGATCGCACGCTATGCAATTACACGATTTCTTAGGAATACAAAAGTAGGGGCTATGTTCGAACTTGTATCTATGATAGTTGTTCTTCATCCTTAGGAATGTTTTCAAATAAAATGAATAGGAATTGGTCATTATTTCATACCGATCTACTCAATGCTAAATATTAAATTTCACTACACTGAAATCATCTCCATGTTCATCTCCATGTGATAGCTGGTCTTCGTATTCTCCGGCTCTCTTGCGAATTCCACTTCAATGCCTGTCTGGTTCTGTACTTGTTGATAGTGAAGACAATGTTTAAATCCAGAAAAAGGTAGACTGTACGGATGAGTTTTTCTCCATTTGATATAGAGGTGATTTCAAAACAAATGAATCGAAAACACACATTATAAAAATTAACCCTTTTGATTTTAATAAAATTTCTCACATCAATTATTCTAGTGTATGGATTTTTTTTTCGTTTTTAGTTTTTAAAAATTCATTGTAGTTTTTGTGGTACAGAGCTCCAAATTTACCTATCTCAGGGATTTCTCTCAAAATTACAATTTGTTAAAATTTTTGTTTTTGCACTTAGTTAGGCTGACGATCGTATTTGTTATTTTCATTATATAAAAAAAACTTTGTTAAAATTATAGAAGAAGTAAGTGACATGTATTGGGGGTGGTTGTAATGATTGGATAGACTGGATAGTTGTTGTTCTTAGCCGCTTCAAATATTTTGAATGTATTAATATCAATAAAAAGATCTAATTTGCCTAACGAATTTTCATTACATACCCAATTTTAGACATGTCCATAAATAATTCATTCTAAACATGATTTTAAACGATTTTTCACATAGGTGATTTTTTAGTTTTTGTTTCGGTCTAATTTTATTTTTTATGTTTGTGGGCCCAATTTTTGACTTGAACAATTTTTAATTTTTTTGGGCTATATTTCTTGCCACGAGCTATAAATTTTGTACTTCGTATAAACTATTCTGGTGTAGAGTGAAAAATCTTAGGTTTCGCAAAATTTTAATTTTTGTTTTCCTATGTATTTTTATATACAGCACTGTAATATTTCTACTTACATATACACGTATGAAGAATATTAGATGTATTCATTAATTTGAAGACTTACCTAAAAATAAAAGAATAAAATACATTGTCATTAATGAAGTTATTTATTATTTTTTATTTTATCACTATTTATATAAAAAAATCATTTTTATTATTATACAGAAATAAATTAGCAAAAAAATATAAATATTCAATACTAAATGCTAATTTTGTGTAAACCTCTATTTGCTTGCCCGTAACCACTGTGCACTGTACAGCAACTACTTATATGTTTGCTCCTGTGAGTGAAGCAGTCTGTCTGTGTATATTTCTCCATGTACTCGTAGAAGAAGTGTGTTATGTCTGTGTTACCCATGTAAGTTCTATGACATGTTTAGTGACTGTGACGGAAGTAAGTGTGTTACTTGTACTCCAAACTTCCTTTACTTCCGTTAGGACTATTTAACACCGGTCTATATTTTGGCTTTTTCCCACCCAAAAAATATCTCTGAACACTCGAGAGTATGTGTGTGTGTCTGAATGGGTTCTAGCGATTTGGTTAAGAAATAAAGTTAATGTGCCTTAACATTATTTTTTACGAGCTGCCAAACACCTTTGTTTAAAAACTAATATTTCATCCAAACTCGATTACGAAGCGACGTTTTGCTCCCCTCCTTACTTTTTGAGGCACATTTGTATTCAAGCTTCAGAGCTTGTTAGGAAAACAAGGCTTTCTTTGTTGCATGTGGCAGTCGAAAAATAAAAACATTTATTTTTGGGGGTACTTACACTATGGTTCCTTAAATTGTTTGATTGATATGAAACGGAAATGTTTCTTAGTGTAAGTTTATTAGGCTCTTTAATGCATTATTAGGTGTTGGAAACATTTTTAAGGTAATTTACGTTTTCGTGTTTAGGCGGTTCTCTGCATTTGGGAAAATGTCTCAAACAAAGTGTGAACTTGATTTTATGATTTATGAGCTTTTTGTAAGTATTGCTTGGATTTCTTTGGTTTTGGAGGAAAATTAGCATAGAAAAGGAGCTGACGACGCAGCCATGTAGTCAGTCTTGTGGGAAAAATAGGATTTGGAGAAAACCAAAAATAATGTTGCGTGGGAAATCATAATTTGTACTGGTGTATGTTATATGATTAATAGCCGAAGACTTCATTAAATTGTGATTTGCTTGATTAATTGGCATACATTCTAAATGACTTAGAGCTTAAAACAAAATTTAGATAAAAATATAAAAAAAATATAAAAGTTATATTTCAGATATAAATGTTTTTTTAGAAGCAGTAGGGTCATTGCTAGCGCTCCTGAAACTATGCGTGAAATAGATACAAAAGAGTAAGCCAGAGAAAAACAATAGCACTGTGTGTGTAAAATGCTCAATAGATCCTCGACCACGCCTAATTGCGATCCGATAAATCGAATGGCATTAACTTTTTTCCTGTGACATCGCATTTTCGAGATATTTAGCCACAAAGATTGCTGGGTGTACAATGAAGTTAGTAAATCCAGGCATTTATACACAATTTTAGTATAGAAGGCTTCGGAATAGATGTTCCAAGTCAAATAGCAAAATAAAGGATGCACATCAAGAAGTATTTCTCCGAGAACACCAGAAACCCCCGAACATCTCCTCCTCCTAAATTTCGCTCTAAAAAGAAATTATTTATCATTTGTCGTATACACCAATGGACTATTTGGGTTATGCATTCGACAAATTCCTTGGAAAAAACACTACAGCTACCCACAATATACTTTTATGGCATCCTAATGGTGTTTAAAATATGTCGATCGCATTTATTGGAAATCTTTGAATAATTGAAAATAAAGTAATCTCCATTACATTTTGCTCTCACACACATTTTGTTTAGAATTGTATCTTCTGTGTACCTGAATACATTTGTATACCCTACACCAATTATAAGTTTACATTAGATTTGTTCATTTAGCTTTTTAATAGTAAAACTCCAAAATAATAAATAACCAGTAAGAAAAGGCTAAAGTCGGGCGGTGCCGACTAAATAATACCCTACACCACTCTCGTAATATTGAATAACTCTGATATATAAATTTTGTAATTCATGTATAAATTGTTTACATAAATTTACTTTTGGGACATTTTATACTTAAATAATACCCTGTACCACAGTGTGGTGTAGGGTATAAAAACGATTGAGTCTAAAGAGCCAAATCGGATGAAACATATATATGGGAACTATAGCTAAATCTTAACCGATTTTCTTCAAATTCGGTAGTGTTGGTTCATGGATCAAGAAACTCTACCATTCTAAATTGCAAAATGATTGGATGTAAAATACAGCTTCTTCAGGACTAAAGAGCAAAATCGGACGAAACATATATATGGGAGCTATAGCTAAATCTTAACCGATTTTCTTTAAATTCGGCAATGTTGGTTCATGGATCAAGAAACTCTACCATTCTAAATTTCAAAACGATTTGATGTAAAATACAGCTTCTATAGGACTAAAGTGCCAAATCGGACGAAACATATATATGGGAGCTATAGCTAAATCTTAACCGATTTTCTTCAAATTCGGCAATGTTGGTTCATGGATCAAGAAACTCTACCATTCTAAATTTCAAAACGAGTGAATGTAAAATACAGCTTCTATAGGACTAAAGGGCCAAATCGGACGAAAGATATATATGGGAGCTATATCTAAATCTGAACCGATTTCAACCAAATTCAATAGCGATCTTAACAGCCGCGAAATACTCTAAACTGCAAAATTTCAGAACGATAGGAGTGAAATTGCGACTTGTAGTCGTCGAACAACTTTACATGGACAGACGGACGGACGGACATCGTTAAATCGATTCAGCTAGTGATTCTGAATCGATCGGTATACTTTAAGGTGGGTCTAGCTGTGTTATTTTCAGGTGTTACAAACATCTGCCGTGACACAAACTTATAATACCCTGTACCACAGTGTGGTATAGGGTATAATAAGATATGTCATCCCGGAGCTAGTAGGTGGTCAGGTACGAAAAAATATAAATTTCAACGAGTAGAGTTAAAAGAGTGAGGTTTTCCGCGGATTTCGGAGCAATTTTCCCGAATTTTTTAATCAATTAATATTAAAAAATTAATATTAATTGATTAGTGCAAAAAAAGTTCTAACTATGTTCGCAGAAAAGTGTTTTTCGCGTGTGACATTTCATTCCTATTCGTTTGTAACTGATAGATTTTGACGTTTCGTCCGGACGGCACATCTGCCTAATTTAAGGTCTGTGGTAAAACTAGCTAAAGAGAAATAATACAAAATTGTCTCTCAGTAAATAGGTTTTAAAAAAGTACGGGAACGGAAATCTGACAAAAATAGCAAGCACAGAAAAATTTCTTCTATTTGAAGTTTCTGTTATATTACTTTCAATGTATTTTGAAAATCTACTACTTTTACTCGGAAAAAATTGTCGAGTAAAAAGTAGTAAAAGAGAAAGACATTTTGAAAGTTCTCTCTTAAATGTGTGTTCTATTTCTACTATTTTTTTTTTTGAGTAATGGAACGCTTTTTGGAGTAAAACCGGTAAAAATGGCAAAACTAGTAACTTGTAGTGGGTGAAGGAACAAAGCAATTATAAGTTTGTTTCATGGAAGATTTTTGTAACACCTAGACCCACCATAAGGTATTCCGAATGAAATCACTAGCTGAGACGATTTAACTATGTCTGTCCGTCCGTCAGTCCATCTTATGTGGTTCATTGAGTACAGGTCGCAAATTCAGTCCGATCTTGCTGAAATTTTGCATTTAGGAGTATTTCGCACCTGGAAATAACCCTATTGATATCAGCACAGTTCTAGATATACCTTCCAATATATGTTTCGTCCGATTTGGCCCTTTAGACTTATAGAGTTGTATTTTACATCCAATTGTTTTGAAATTTAGCATGGTAGAGATTTTTGATCCATGGACCAACATTGCTCAATCTGAAGAAAATCAGTTCAGATTTAGATATAGCTCCCAAATATATGTTTCGTCCGATTTGTCCGTTTAGCCACATAGAAGTTGTAGTTTACATCCACTAGCATGGTAGAGTTTCTGATCCATGGACTAACATTGCCGATTTTGAAGAAAATCGGTTTAGATATAGATATAGCTTCCATATATATGTTTCCTCCGATTTGGCCCTTTATCCCTATTGAAGCTGTTTTTACATCCAATAGTTTCGAAATTTAGCATGGTAGAGATTTTTGATCCATGGACCAACATTGCTCAATTTGAAGAAAATCGGTTCAGATTTAGCTATGTATAGCTCCCATATATATGATTTGTCTGATTTGATTCTTGAGCCTTATTGAAGCTGTATTTTACATCTAATTATTTTGAAATTTAGCATGGTAGAGTTTACTGATGTGTGGACCAACATTCCTAAATTTAAAAAAAAAATCGGTAAAGACTTAGATATAGCTCCCATATATATGTTACATCCGATTTGGTCCATTAGAACTATAAAAGCTATATTTTACATCTAATTATTTTGAAATTTAGCATGGTAGAGTTTCTTCCATGGATCCATGGACAAACATTGCCGAATTTGAAGAAAATCGTTGCAGATTTAGGTATAGCTCCCATATGTATGTTATGTCCAATTTGGCGTTTAGCCCTGTAGAAGCTGTAGTTTATATCCAATAGTTTTGAAATTTAGCACTGTAAAGTTTCTTGATCTATGAACCAACATTGCTCAATTTGAAAAAAATCGGTTCAGATTTAGTTTTAGTAGAACAAGATGATCTTATTTTAATGTTTTGTTATCTTCGGCGACAAATCAATGTCAACGTCTTTAATGTTTCACTACACCTCTCTCTATTTTCAATAGCTCTACCTAATTGCCTTTTCTGACTACCCTGTCTCACTCTCTCCCTTTCTCTTCATGCAATTACCATTGCATAGCTTTGCAATTCTGCTAATTCCTTAGATCTCAAGTTTCCATCAATCTCGTGGTCCGTCCGTTCATTGAACTGTTAAGCGTTTCCTTCTCCAGCTGACATTCCATCTAACCTTCTTCCTAGCACTTCGTGCATCTAACGATGTGTCAAAAACACCAGACCAAAAAGAGATTCATTCTCCCCATAGTCAGCACAACCACTCACCCATTTGATATTACTTTGGAAATTCATGAGAATGAGAAAAATCTCAATAATTTAATTTTGTCGATTCCTAATATGCTCTATTTTCCCTCATTAATGGACTTCTAGTATTGCTCTACGAGGTGACGTATACATACATAAAGCTCTATATTTTGTTTATTGTCTAACGAATATTCATAATAAAACAAAATAAGGGGAGAACAGAATTCCTCATCTAAGGGTGTCGCCTCTACTATGCACCATACACAATACCACTCGGGAATCAACCAACCACCCCTGGCGGCCACGGACAACATGAATGCTACAAAAGCCGCTGCTGTGCTGCGTCACTAATAATCGTAACACTCACGGGAAGAGAATGAAGACCACCACCAACAACAACAATAATAACCACATTGCCAAGCTGTTGTTGTTATTGTCACTGCTAAATGCCGTTAGCATTGTAATAAAAATGTCAACTCTAATATAAGACCATCTAAATTTTTTACATACCACCCCACTACAGAAAGACCGCCACCGCTCTGCACCGCGTGACACATTCTCAGTCACACTCGCACGTCACAAACGCACACACCCGCATTTCGTCGTACAGCAGTGCTCACATAGGCATTTGTAAGTACTCATATGCTCACATGCCGTTCGAGCGGTGTATATTTTCCATTTTCTTTTTTTACCCCGGACTACTAATACCACCAGAATATTTGTATTTTTGCACATGGAAAAAATGTTCCTTAAATTAAAGACGATTTCCTTAAATTAAGAAAATTTTAATTTATTTCTAACTACACTGAAAGAAGTTCTCTAATATTAAAGACAATGATATTGATTTGGCGTCAAAGTCAACGAAACCTTAAGATAAGGATATATCAAGCTTAAACTAAATATAATTTACTTAATGTTAAGAACATTTTAAACTGTTTATAGCTACACTGAAAGAATTTCTCTAATATTGATTTTGATTGATTTCGCACCAAAGACAACGAAACAATAAGATAAAGATACTTCACGCTTGAACTAAAGACATTTTACTTAATTCTAATTATATTATTTTAAATTTTATCAACAAGTGGACTTATTATAATGTTTCTTTGACCGTTCAACCAATGTCAAAATCAAAATTTTCCGGAGTATATGCGATACTGAGTGATGTCGCACCAAAAACATCAAAACATTAAGATAAGGACATTTCAAGCTTGAACTAACGACACTTTAGTTAATACTCATTAAATTATTTTAAATTTTATCAACAAATTTACTTATTATAATGTTTCATTGACTATGCCGTTCAACCAATGTCAAAATCAACATTTGCCAGAGTATATTCGGAACTTTGAAAAACTTTCATCTTCATCATCTTTGATTAGAAACATCCTAATTCTTAAATTAAGTAAAACGACCTCACCAAAAGGAAATTATCCTTTTGTATTAAGAAAAATAACAACTTTGTAGTAAAAATCGGTTCATCTCTATTTTTTAATTAAGTAAATTATCTTTATTTTTAAAGACATTTTCTTTGAAATTAACACAAAATACATTATTGCTTTAGGTATTCCCACATCATGAACATGATAATCTTAACATTTGCCACATTTTTTTTTTCAGTGTACGCCCGAGTATGTCCGTGTATTACCACCCACAACAATAAGTAACAAGGACAACACTGTTGTTATATTTTGAGAAGTTCTACTTTTATTAGAGAAAATTAAAAGCAGGAAATTACACAAAAGAAAAGGAAGCCGAGAAAATGTTGTGCCTGTCAGTCTCCACGAGTGCGTCTGTGTGCTATTACGCACAGGAAGAAAAAAATGTGATATTTATTAATAAAATATCAGACAACACATGTAGCAATAATAAGGGAAGAATCCCATTGAGGCGATGATGATAGGCGACGGCTTGGAGGAACATTCGCTTGTGGGAAACATGTTGGAATAATTAAAATGTCTGCGATAATTATCTACATGTTTTTTATTTGTTTTGATTGTGCGAGACACTTGAAAATAAGGTAAAAACTCTTAAAATTTGATGAGATATTTTAATGTGATGGACTGTCATTTCCCAAAGAGAATATACTAAAATGTTTTATACTCGTACAATCATACGCCTCTATGACTTAACCCGTGGTAGGTTATCGCACAGTTGAGTGTGGTACAATGCGATGTCTTGCGATCCATTAGAATTATCAACGAAATACCTTAGGGAGGGATAATCTTCCACACGAAATTCGATTGATAACCTGCAGTTACCAATTCGAAGCGTCAACTTCATCCCTCGGTGTGAGGTCGAAGACCATTTAAAGTCTATGCAACTCCCAAGGTTATTAGGCAATCCCACCTGGAGCAAAAGCTATACCCCCAATTTTTCTGTGGAACCACAGCCACCACTAAACTCCTTAAGGGGATTTTTTTATGACAAGACTATAGCCAAGACAATAACAGATTTTAAAACGTGTCTTATAAGAGCTCCCGTTCACCCGTGGTATTAGATCAAACCTCTGGTCAGATTTCTGAGATAAAACTACTACCAGATTTTATTCCATACAGCTCCGGGCTGGTCACGCAAGGTAAACTTATGGCAACAATTTTGAGATAGTTAGTACAAACCATCCGGGAAGTGCCTATATATAGTCACGCGTATATGTACGGGGCTTTCTCGCCGTAGATAGCGAGGTCTACGTCTATCTCTTCCGTTCGATGCAGATGAAAGCAAACATGTTTTATTGCTAGGTCCGATATAGCCTCCAACAAGATTTGTAATGGCAGAGTGAGGGTTTGAGAATACCTCAGCATTCCAGCCACTAGTGGTATCTGTGGTAAATAATCTCGGGTCAGGTATTCGTAACCGAGTTACTCACAGATTTTGGTCATATGTAGCCCGAGGAGCAAATATCAATAAACAGTAATACTCAGCGGAGACGCCCAGAGAATAGCTGACAAGCATATTAGCTGTTAGTCTATCGGCAGTGAAAATAACTCCACTGACTTCAAACCTTCCATAAACGTAGACAACATCCTTAGCATCCAGGTTCGCGATGTCTTCGAACAAGCACAAGTACCTACAGCCAGTCCTCAGAAGGAGCTTCACAGCTACAGATAACGGAACGAATCTCTTCCAGGTCAAGAGGTGCCACGTCTATCGAAACCGGGAAGGCTTCGAAAATCATCGTACGACACAGGGATATGCAGGCTAATAGCACTACTCATTGTCATGAATGTATCTTATAGTCACCTGAGTAGAGCACTATTTCGTAGCACATGAACGATCCATAAGTCGTAGACAACAGCCATGGCGTCCAGGTTCCTGATGTCTTCTTCTAACGGACAGACACTAAGGATGTATAGTAGGCCGGGTCGATTTGTGGGGAGGCAAAAAAAGTCGCCATTGCTCAGTGAAAATCGTATTCTAGGGATCAAAATAAGAAACTTTGCCGAAGGAACCATAACTCTAAAACGCATTCTGATGTCCCGGAATTTGGGTCGAACTTATGGGTAGGGGCAAATTTTGAAAAATCACACTTTGACCCATTAGAGTGCTCCAATCGAGTCTAAATGTATGACCGACCCCCACTATCTTTGGAGGCCCGACCCACCAATGCCAGTGGCACACCCCCTAGAACCCCCTAGAACCCCCTGGGGGTTCCATACATTTGGACTCCATTGGAGCACTCTAAATGGGTCAAAGTGGGATTTTTTCCGGGACATCAGAATTCGTTTTAGAGGTATGGTTCCTTCGGCAAAGTTTCTTATTTTGATCCCTAGAATACGATTTTCACTGAGCACTTCACTGAGTGGGGGTCGGTCATACATTTGGACTCGATTGGAGCACTCTAAATGGGTCAAAGTGGGATTTTTTCCGGGACATCAGAATTCGCTTTAGAGGTATGGTTCCTTCGGCAAAGTTTCTTATTTTGATCCCTAGAATACGATTTTCACTGAGCAATGGGCGATTTTTAAATCGACCCGCCCTAATGTATAGCCAGTTCTCAGAAGGAGCTACACAAATACACTCACTCTTATCAAAAAGGACACTTTGATGCAAAATGCATTTATTGGCCCATTACCGGTCAACAGAAAGCCAATATGAAGCGAAGGTTCTGCGAAACGAAAAGATCATCAGATATAAATCCAAAGTTACCCTGTCCTTGCCACTTTAATACCACCTATTCAGAATGCACCCGCCACCTAGCCTAGTTTTTAAGGCTTTCATACTTAACAGTCTCTCAAGGGACCAATCGCGAGACGATATATCTTATTTTTAGCTTGAAAGATGTTTGAGGAACGCAACACTTTCAAGTTCTGCCACTTTTATCAAAACCTGGAGGGCTTCGGTAGACACAGTAGAAAACAGGGACATGCAGGCTAATAGCACTACTCTTTCGCTCCAAAGTACGTTATAGCACCTCGCTAACAGCAGTACTGTTTCGTAGAATATGAGCGAACCAAAAAACGTACACAACGCCTATGCCATCCAAGCCCCTGAGGTCTTAATACGTATACGAGTAACGGACAAATTCAAAGGACGAGTAGCTAGTCCTCAGAATAAGCGCAACAACTTTCCTGTCCCTCGCTGAGTACACTTTCGTTCCCTTTGGGAGAGTCATAGGTGGGCCAATCGAGAATCAGACGGACAATTGAAGGACGAGTAGCTAGTCCTCAGAATGAGCGCAACAACTTTCCCGTCCCTCGCTGATTGTACCATCGTTCCTTATGGGAGAATCATTGTTGGGCCTATCGAGAATCAGAATGCCATACTCCTGCCGCACATCGACTTAGATTCCAATTGGCCCTCAAAACACGACACATCCGACCTCCTACATCTGTCAACTTTTCTAAACCAGATTAGGGAGGAAATTCATAATCTCACCCATCGACACACCCAAATACATCACCTCAGTTTTATAGGTAAAACTGCCATGGTCAATCTCATCCATAAATACACCCATCTTTATCTCACCCATCAATACACCCGAGTACTTGACCTCAATCTTGTAGGAGCGGGTATGTAAGTTCTGAAACAATATTTCTTTATCTCACCCATCAATACACCCAAGTTCTTGACCTCAATCTTGTAGGAGCGGTTTTCACAGCCAATGGGAGGCTTGTTCTGAGACAATATTTTATCCTCTCATCTATCGACACACCCAAATAATCACTTTAGTACATACAATATATACTATAGAACGATTGGCGCAGCCAAGCTTTAATAAGAGATGCCTGTTCTGAGACAATATTTCATCCTCTCACACATCAATAAATACTTCACCTCAATCTTGTAGGTACAATTGCCAAAGTCAAGCTTTACTGTGGAATTTCTATTCTGAGACAATCAGCCCTACAATAGCCTCGCTACAGGATTTTATGATGCAACGTCAACTCTAGCACCACAAGTAATGAGTATCCTCATAATCCTCAATAATTCTTCAAATCATCCATTCTATCTCAGAACGAGATTGAGATTCAATTAGAATGATCAGCAACAATAAGTAGCCACAGATGCCCACCTACGAGTATTGGAGAAATGGCTTACATTAGCCTTTATCAGTGTTGCCATCGTATAAAAAATTATTAAAAATCCGTTGAGGGTTTGGGTTTAGGTTAGAGAAGCAACCGGAGTTACCAGTTCAGATAGACCAATGAGGTAGGCCAAATAAGTTGTTTCCGACGTGGGGAACTGGAACATTGGTCCAGTTCTCTTCATCGGAACCTACCTGTTTAATTCACAATGTTATAAATAATACGAATATGGGTGAAAGCCAAATATGCAACACTTCATATAAATACCGGCCCAGTATTACACAATGCTGCACAAGAAGAAATCAGGTGCTCATCTCCACAGGTTCTGCAGTAGTCATTGAACTCAATTCTCACTGACATCAATGCATACAGTTTTTTCCTCTCCAATGCGAGGTAATATTTTTACCTTTGGTACAGCCTGACTGCATATCTTTCCTATGCGGACACTGGAATTTGTAATGTCGACCCATTTCTGCCAAGTTCATCGGCTTCGCAGTTCGCAGAAATATTCTTATGAGTTATACGAGTAAGAGATCTGCGGCAGTCGATGACTGTTTGTGCAATTAGGGATGTGTCCTCCCTATGGCGACTGCTCTTATTGCCATTACTTCAGCTTGATAGATGATACATGTTTCTGGTAGTATGTGGGCTATGTCTAGAAAAATTATTAACAGAGTAATCCGAAGAGAATTTTTTCTATCAGCCTTCAAACCATCTGTATAGAAGCGGAGGTAGTTAATATTTCCAGGTGTCTACCTATTCCCTGACAGGTACAAGTATCTTAGTTGTTCCTCGGAAAGATATGCCCTTGGGTGGTTATTTTTTTGGACATGGTTTATGGATCCAGACAGAATTATATTAAGGGTATCGACAAAAATATCGCCGTTTGGGATAGTCCTACCGTCCTCAAATGTTTTGGGGTTTAAATGTCCGTCTGTCTGTCGGTGGTTGTTCACAATGTGGTAATTGCCTGATCTTTATGAAATTTGGAACAAATAAATTTATTATATTAAAGATAAACTGTACCAAGTTTCAGGCAAATCGGTTTAGATTAAGATATAGCCCCATATATATGTGTCTCCCAATTTGGCATATTTTCCCACTATTAGTATTGGCGTCAAAAAAATTAAAAACAAAACAATCGATTTTTGATGTTTTTAATATTCATCCTAACAATGCTATGTCGACATAGCGTGTTTCACGGACATTTAGTTTTTAAATTCTAAATATTCCAAATTATATTCTGTCAAAATATGGTGTTTATTCGTTTTTATTTGTTTTATGTGAGGTTAAAAGTATATAGTAATAGGGTTTTTTGGTTACATGTAAAGGACAGTCATTGAGATCTATAAATTAAATTTTTATTTAAATATACGGATACTTGTTTGATGTGTCCGCCAAAACATGCGTCAATACAAACATATTTATAAACCTTAAAAACTTAACTAAAAAACAATATTTCGTCTTCCTACCACTCAAAATAGTTCGACTCTGATATAGAAACAGAATATTCCAGACAATCAAATTAATGTTCCGTTGATATGCTACACAGACTGACAGCTTGCTTCAAGAAACTCGCATCCCTCTGGTAAGGTTAGCCTTCCCGTGCTCCCTTCAAAACGGTAATATGAGACGGTATACGTATGCTAATGTTATGGCACAGTGTGCATGTGTGTCCCACAAAGCAAATCAATGTATTGTAAGGTAAAAATCCTGTAAGAGAGTATATGAATATATTCCCCACACATTGTATATACTATGTATGCGAATGCTGGCTGTATTTGTGTATATTGTTGTTAACAATAAACACGGTACTTACATATAAAATTATTAGCTATTAACAGCAGAGATTTTTATGTATTTTTATTTCATTTTGTTGCTATATAGGTGCGTATACGTATGTGTAAATGTGCGTACGAACACTATACATATAAGTATATATTATTTATGTATGAGGGAACGCAGACTAAGAATTGTTAAGTGCGTGCATGTGCGTGTATGTTCACATACACACTCGTACATTTCCTGAATTTGATGTTATTTATGTTTATTAAATGGAACAGGAAGGTCGTCGAAATTATAGTTAAGCCAGATACACTCCGAATTCGAAGACGGATGCAGAACATCAAAGAAAAGGAAGAGGAAATTAAAGCTGTGTAGGACAATGACATTTCAAACCAAAGGTCGTAGGAAATTATATATGAAGTTAGGTAAGATATTGACAAAATCATACAAAGAAAATATAAAAAATGTAATGAAATTGAAACAAAGACTAGGAGTGGGAAGACTGAAATAAAAATTGAAAATAAAGATAAAGGAATGTGAGTTTAAGAACCTATAATAACAACACGTCACACATGAGACCTTGCAAAGGTCAAATCTGGTCAAATATTGTATAGAAGGCTTCATTCAGTCAACTCTGCTATTGATAAAAATATCAGTGGAAAACATTAGTATAAATAAAGACCAGTATAGAGGAAGACCTCCGAGTTCAACTCTCTTATAGACGAAGACCTCAGAGGTCAACTCTAGTGTAGATGAAGACCTCAGAGGTGGACTCGAGTATAGAGAAATATCCCATAGGTCGACCTTAGTATACTGAAAAATCTCAGAGGTCGAGAGTATAGAGGAAAACTTCAGAGGTCGACTCTAGTATAGAGGAAGATCTCTGTGGTCGACTCTCGTATAGAGGAAGACATCTGAGGTCGACTCTATTATAGAGGGAGACCTCAGAGGTTCACTCTAGTATGGAGGAAGACCTCAGAGGTCGACTCTAGTATGGGGGAAGACCTCAGACGTCGACTCTAGTATGGTGGAAGACCTCAAAGGTAGACCTTAGTATAGAGGAAGACCTCAGAGGTCGACACCAGCATAGAGGAAGACCGCAAAGGTCGACCCTAGTAAAGAGGAAGGCCGCAGTGGTCGACTCTAGTATAGAGGAAGACGTCAGAGGTTGACTCTAGTATAGGGGAAGACTTTAGTACAGAGGAAGACTCTAGTATAGAGGAAGACTCTAGTATAGAGGAAGACTCTAGTATAGAGGAAGACTCTAGTATAGAGAAAGACCTCAGAGGTCGACTCTAGTAAAGAGGAAGTCCTCAGAGGTCGACTCTAGTATTGAGGAAGACCTCAGAGCTCGAATCTAGTCTAGAGGATGACCTCAGAGGTCGACTTTAGTCTAGAGGAAGATCTCAGAGGTCGACTCTAGTCTAGAGGAAGACCTCTGAGGTCGACTCTAGTCTAGAGGAAGACCTCAGAGGTCGACTTTAGTATAGAGAAGACCTCAGAGGTCGAATTTAGTATAGAGGAAGACCTCGGATGTCGACATTAGTAAAGACGAAGACCTCAGAGGTCGAATCTAGTCTAGAGGATGACCTCAGAGGTCGACTTAAGTCTAGAGGAAGACCTCAGAGGTCGACTCTAGTATAGAGAAGACCTCGGATGTCGACATTAGTAAAGAGGAATACTTCAGAGGTTGACTCTAGTATAGAGGAAGACCTCACAGGTCCACTCTAGTATGGAGGAAGACCTCAGAAGTCGACTCTAGTATAGAGGAAGATCTCCGTGGTCGACTCTAGTACAGAGGAAGATCTCTGTGGTCGACTCTAGTATAAAGGAAGACATCTGAGGTCGACTCTATTATATAGGAAGTCTTCAGAGGTCGAATCTAGTCTAGGGGATGATCTCAGAGGTCGACTTTAGTCTAGTGGAAGATCTCAGAGGTCGACTCTAGTCTAGTGGAAGATCTCAGAGGTCGACTCTAGTCTAGAGGAAGACCTCAGGGGTCGACTTCAGTATAGAGGAAGAACTCAGAGGTCGACTCTAGTATAGAGAAGACCTCGGATGTCGACATTAGTAAAGAGGAAGACTTCAGAGCTTGACTCTAGTATAGAGGAAGACCTCAGAGTTCGATTCAGGTATAGAGGAAGACCTCTGAGGGCGACTCTAGTCTATAGGAAGATCTCTGTGGTCGACACTAGTATAGAGGAAGATCTCAGAGGTCGACTTTAGTATAGAGTCGATCTCTGAGGTTTTCCTAGATATTAGAGTCGACTTCTGAGGCATTTCTCTGTACTAGGGTCGAATTCCGAGGTTTTATGCGATATTGACTGTCGTTTTAAGGAGATACTATCATCTTGAAAAGTACGTCAATATGACTGAATAAAAAAGCCTCTATTATTAGATGCATTTGAGACTAACTAGAGAACTTTTTATCTATTTAAACCCCCAGAAATATGCTAAATAAATACTTAATAATGATGCCTAGGATTATCCCAAAATTGTTGTGTATATTCTTTCTGTATCCAAAAAGTATGTACTACCATTTGCTGCAGAACAAAATTGCGTTATATATCTAGCGAAAGGTGTTATGATATGTCCGTCTTTCCGTCCAAATAGTTTATAATTTACTTCAATCAAAACAGTGTAAGTAGTAGTAATTTTATTTACGTTTAATTCCATAATTTTAGTCAACATCTTGTCATCATATTGGTAGAGTTTTGTTGCTCAGGATTATTGAAAATTTTTTTATGTAAACATATTCCTTTAAGCTTATACCTTATTTGAGAGCAAATCCTTTTTCCCAAAAAAACCCAAATTGTCTTTAAACCAATTCAACCTTTCAAATACCTAATTTTCCTCAAAGTCCGCCGCTTTCATTCAATTTCTTGGCGACCCAAACCCCATATACCAAATATCTGTTTTGATTTCTACTAAAAAAAGGATGTAGATTCAGATGGTTGTTTACTGTTGTTGTTTATTTATGTTTTCTTTACAATGTCTAAGCAAAAAATTTAAATTTCAAATACCAAAGGCAACAAGAAATGCCGAAAATGGAAATAAACCCTTATTAATATATGTTAACGACTTTGCTCCAATTTTGTTGTTTTCCTCCTCAGCACGATTCTTAGTCGAAGGAAGAAGACAACAAAAATAAAGAAAACTGTTTCAAGTGACACAACAACAAAATATTTTAACAAGATGGGCTAAGAAGAGAAATATCTGAAGAAGAAAGAGTATTAAACAGCATGAAGCTGAGCCGTTTTGCCACAAGGAGAAGGGGGTAACCCACAAAAAGAAAGAAAAATATAAAATCTATGGTACAAAAACAAAACTGGAATAAATACGCAAAACCCATGAAATGAATGAAAACTGAGGGAAAAATTGGAAATGGCATGGCTGACGGGAGTTCTGTGAAAAGTGGTGGTTTCGTTTGGTGGTAAAAAGATAAAGCAATATGTGTGTCATCGATTCTGAGGAGAATTTTCGAAATTCGAACGCCAAAGAGGACCAAAAGAGGACTCAGCACGCGAAATATAGTCAAGCGGGCATACCAACACGTACTTCCATGCATAGAGGCAGAAGAACGAACATCCCTTAAAGCTTTTGGCTGTATAATGGGGAAGAAAATGAATAGCGAACAGAGAATAAACGAAACAAAAATGTGCTTACATACGCACAAAACACAGAAAAAAACAGAAGACGACTAAAGAATAAACACACACAAAAATAAAAACAAAAATAAACCATAGGCCCGCTTAAATATGCTGAACGTGGTCGAAAGAAAATCCTTGACAAAAGAAAAGCGGGTGGACGAACGTTGACAAATGAACGAAGAAAAAACAACTGTCCAAAATCCCTCGCTTAACATAAAATAAAACGAAAACCCCCCAATACTCTTAACATACGACAGAAAATTGTTTTAAAATTTCGCCGCGAAAAATGCTCGTTGAAAGCCTAAATGTAGGCTTTAAGTTTTCGAAATATTTTCTGAGTTTATTTCCAAAGCATGTCTGTGCGTGTTTTTGATGTTATGAAAAAGCAATGATTGACACATTTCTCTTGGTAGCAACGACCAAATCTGGACCCTCCTGACACTTAAATGCAGGCAGGGGGGAGTGGATAGCCATTTGATCTTTATCTGTGACCAGACACTGACTGCTGCTACTACACATAGACGTGATGGACATATTGTAGTGTCAGCAGTTTTCTAAATATATCCCCAAAATAATGAAGCTGAAGTGAAGGAAGGTAAATGGGAGGAAAATAAGAGGAAGAGTAGTAGTGGTGTTCAGGGACACGAAAAAAACTTCAAGTTAAAAGAAGGCATCAAAACCACTGTTTACTACCAAAGTGTAAACAGCAATTATGAATTTTACAGAAAATGTGTTAGAAATAGCCTTAAGTTATACCATTAATTTTGTGAAAATATGCTCACTTAAAATCAATTTACTTGTTGGTCAGTTGCCATTGAAATGAAGAGGGTCAAATACTCGTACGTGACAAAAGATGCTAAGATAAAGGATTTGAAAAAAGCTGAAAAAATATCTAAAAAATTTAAGTTCCCGAGCACTATTTTCAGGAAATATAAAACAAAACTAATGGTTGGTGAATATGGTTTTCAAATAGAAACAAGAAGTGTGCTAAATATTTGCTTATATAGTTATCCCTAAATGTAGCCAAAGATTTTTAAGAAATTATCAGCCAAAACAAAGGTAAAGAAAACAGGTGTTGTGGAGAATGGGAAAAGGGATTTAAAAGTAACCGAAAAAGGATACAAAAGCTATAGGTAAACAAAGGCAAGAAAAAACCACTAAAATGATTTTCAAATTAATAATAAATAATAGAAGTGTGCTAAATATTTACTACATAGTTATCCCTAAATGTTGACAACGACTTTTACCAAAAAACTTATAACCTAAGAAATTATATACCAAAAAATAAGGTAATGAAAAAAAGGTGTTGAGGAGAATGGGAAAGGGATTTAAAATTCTACTGTAAAGGAAACGAGAAATGTAGGTAAGCCAAGGCAAGAAAAAAACCACTAAAGTGTTAAAATTTTCTGGAAGATACTCACTTAAAAAATTCTAATTCTCGGTCACTTTCCACAGCTAGAAAGAACAATACTCGTATAAATAAAGCAGTCAGAAAAATTAAGTTACAACCACCTAAAGTAAACACCCTAAGCATATAAATATTATTTCAAATTCAGACGTATTTTATTTGACAATCTGGCACATTGACCGGTGTTGCCGACATTTATATGCAAACATATTGAATTGGCAGCATTTGTTCTTAATATGTCACCAATCCAGCGTCAAATAAAATAGCCCATTATTAATAATCTTAAATAAAAATGCCATTAGAAACTTAGTTCCGAATGAATTGATTAATATAGTATTTCAAATAACATTTAGAAGTATGCTAAATATTTACTTATTTATTATCCCGAAAAAAGTACGAAATTGCTGTCAATAATTTATTTCCAAAAATAAGGTATGGTAAAAGTGGTTGCGGGCAGATTGGGGAAGGGATTTAAAATTCAACTCCAAAGAAAACAAACATTTTAGGTAAGCGAAGGCAAGAAAAAGCCACTAAGTGTAAACGTCTTAAAAACAGCCCTAAGTTATTCTTTAAATTTTGTGGAAGATACTTAAAATCAATATACTTTTCACCAATTTGCCACTTAAGCGAATACGGTCAAAACGTGACTAAATCAGCTAGAATAAAGGATATGAGTAAAGGTTAATAACTGGCATACTCTTATGTGTTGCCTAAATTTAGATGCAAAAATATTGCTTTGGCGGCATTTGCTTTAATATGTCGCTAATCTGGCCAATTGTTTGCTCGTCAAATAAAATACGCCTATTACTAGTGTATTAATCCTGCTGTTAGGTTAGGCCCATTTCCAATTTTTGCATCTTTTCTTGTATAATTTTTGTATGGTAATATAATTTCTGCTCACGTGGTTTTTTACAAGACAGTGCTATTCTTAAAACCAGTAAGGAAAGGCAGAAAGTCGGGCGGGGCCGACTATATAATACCCTACACCTCACTAACAATGCGATAAGGGTCATTGCCATAATAATTTGGAATAATTGGTAAATGGGTAGAAACGTATTATCTAATTCTGAAACGATAATCGCTAAATTAAGCAATATTCGTTCCTAAAGTGAGAAACATCTTTCTGGAAAATTTTAATGATCGGAAGTAAAATACAACTTCTATAGCGGTTTGATACCAAATCAGGAGGAACATATATATGGAGCTTTAATATAAATCTGAACCGATCTCCCTGAATACTTATTCATGTAAAAACACCTCCTTCTGTCGAATTTCGTACTGATCGGATATAAAATACAGCCTCTACAGCGCTTACATGTCAAATCGGGGGTAACATATATATGGGAGCTATATCTAAATCTGAACCGATTTTCTCCAAATTTGGCAGTATTCCTTCATGTAATAAGAAACCTCTTTCTGCCGAATTTCGCACTGATGGGATATAAAATACAGTATTTTCAGCGCTTACATGTCAAATCGGGGCTAACATTTATATGGGAGCTATATCTAAATCTGAACCGATTTTAACCAAATTCAATAGGAATCGTCCTTGGGCCAAAAAAAAGATATGTGTAAAGTTTCGTCCAGATCGGACCATAATTGCGACCTGTACTTTGATTACAAGAATACATGCACAGACGGACAGACAGACGGACAGACGGACATAGCTAAATCAACTCAGAATGTGATTCTAAGTCGATCGGTATAATAAACGATGGGTTTATTTCTTCTCCTTTTGGGTGTTACAAACAAATGCACAAAGTTATAATACCCTGTACCACAGAGTGGTGTAGGGTATAAATACAATTGTCTGTCATAAAGTAGGATTGAGAAAAATGAAAAGTTACATATCTTGTACTATTACACATGAGTTTGGGACTCAATTCTGAGAATTGGACTTGAAAGTAGCCCCAAAAATAAGAACTTCTGCATCATTCGTTTAGTCAAGTTGCCTCAATTAATAATTTAATGGAACGTTTACTCAAGGTGGATTTCTCGGTTCCCGTACGGAATATCTCTTTTGTGTCTGAAGCAAAGTTGTAGATATTGAATAGAAGAAAATGCGGAACAAACCTACCCGAAAACTGTACATCCAGTGCCTTAAAGTAAAGTCAGTAAAAAAAAATTAAAATACTTATACGTAACTAGCTGGACCCGGTCCACTTCGTTGCCCCAGATTGAGATTTCCGATCCCGTCCATTTTTGAACCAATCACAAATCCTGCCACCAAATACGTATACATAAAATAACAACACTCTCGCTAACAAATTGTGCAAGATATCTCAATTCCAAAATGTGGCTTACATGGACTGGGCCACGCCCATTAGTCTGATCCCGCCCATTTTTTTAAATAATCACGTAGATTGCCACCAGATACATATACACAAAATTACAGCATTCTCGCTACTAAATTGTGCAAGATAGCTCAATTTTGGGTTATATGGGCGGGGCCACGCCCTTTGGTCAGATCCCGCTCATTTTTAGACCAATCACGTAGGCTTCCACCAGACACATATATACAAAATTACAGCACTCTCGCTAACAAATTGTGCAAGATATCTAAATTTCAAAATTTGGCTTATATGGGCGGGGCCACGCCCATTGGTCCTATCCCGCCCATTTTTGGACCAATCGCGTAGATCGCCAACGGATATATATGCACAAAATTCCAGCTCTCTCGATAACAAATTGTGCAAGATATCACATTTTTTAAATTTGGCTTATATTGGCTGTGCCACGCCCATTGGTCCGATCCGCCCCATTTACACAAAAATTCCAGCATTCTCGCTAACAAATTGTGCAAAATATCTCAATTTCAAAATTTGGCTTATATGGGCGGGGTCACGCCCATTGGTCCGATTCCGCCCATTTTTGGAAAATTCACATAATCTGCCACTAAATGCATACACACAAAATTTCAGCACTCTAGCTAAAAATGTTTCTCAATATATATATTTACTCAATATTTGAAACTTTACCATGCTAAATTTGAAAACAATTTGAAGTAAAATACAGGTTTTATAGGGCTAAAGTCCAAATCGGACAAACATACATATGTATGGGGGCTATAGCTAAATCTGAACCGATTTTCTTCAAATTGAGTAATGTTGATCCATAGATAAATAAACTCTACCATGCTAAATTTCAAAACAATTGCGTGTTAAATACTGTTTCTATATATATATATGGGGGCTATAGCAAAATATCAACCGATTTTCTTCAAATTCGGCAATGTTGGTCCATGTATTAAAAAACTCTACCATACTAAATTTCAAAACGATTGGATGTAAACTACAGCGTCCATGGGTCTAACGGGCCTCATCGGACGAAACTTATATATGAGAGCTAAACCGATTTTCTTCAAATTGAGCAATGTTGGTCCACGGATCAAGAAACTTTACCATGCTAAATTTGAAAACAAAGGGTCAAATCGGACGAAACATATATATGGAAGCTACATCTAAATCTGAACCGATTTTCTTCAATTTCAATAGGATTTTTCTAGGTACAAAACACCCTTAACTGCAAATTTCAGCACGATCGGAGTGAAATTGCGACATGTACTCGACAGACAACGTTACATGGACAGACGGACGGACAAACACGGTTAAATCGACTCAGCTAGTGATTCTGAGTCGATCGGTATACTTTAAAGATGGTCCAACTGCAGTATTTCTAGGTGTTACAAACATCTTCCACGAAACAAACTTATAATACCCTGTACCACAGTGTGGTGTAGGGTATAATTAAGTTCTTACGCACAAAGTAATGTTCTGATAGTTTATAATTATAGTTTTTTTTTTATATACTTATAATTACTAAAAATATACTAAGGATTTACTGTTTGTTATCCCCAAAAGTATGCCAAGATTTACGAAAATAATTTATTTTCAATACCACTGAAACTTATGGTGAATTCTTTTCTGCAAAAAAGAGCTACACTTGCATTGCCCTTTTACCGAAAACAGCACTATTATATCGCTTTTTTGAAATTTTGAAATTTTAGTTGTGCTAAATTCGAGTAACTTAATTACCAAATTTCAAAAAAGTATCACAAAAGTGCCGTATTCGGAAAAAGGGCAATGAAAATGTTGCACTTTTTTGCAGAAAAGAATTCGCCATTATAATCTAAACATATCCTTACAAAAAGTAGAGGGAAATGTGATGAGGGTAGGGGAGTGGAAGTAAGGCCATAGCCCTAGTGTATCCTTAAGATATGCTTTAAATTTTATAAAATTAATTCAATTAAAATCAATTTAATTATTATATTAATAATTAAATTATTATATTTATATTATGATTTTCTTACTGTGGTGTTGAGCTGAAGATCCAAGTGTTCCTTTTATTTATTGATGTCAAATATGTGACACAATCATCTGAGAAAGATTAGTTTTTATGCTCAAGTGTACGTTACCCTAAGAAGTTTTTGTACTCATAGGATGGAGGTAAAAAGGCACTCCATTTGCAATTTCTTGATATATTGGTCAGAGGCCCTATCGTAAGCACGATTGCAGCTCCATTGAACATGTTTAAGTAATGCTCTTCTACATAGGTCGCTCTTAAATATATTGATTTCAGCCGTATACGCTACATTTTTCAAACAATTTGTCTAAACCTATGAAGTTTGTAATTTATTTTGACAAGAAGCTCTTAGAACAGAATTATCACACATCGATCAATGTTTTGATATTTTCCAGTCGATTTTTCTGAATTTGTATTTTATTTATACTGAAATTTTGCACAACGAAAACTAATAATACCGGTCTATGTATTGATATATGTAGCCCCATATAGAAGTCGCTCGTAAATGTCTTTGAATAAGTCATCGATGCCACTTTTTTCAAACAATTTGGCTGAAACTATAGTTTTTTAAAAAAATTCCTACAAAAATTGAGGTTTTCAAAGATTCGGCCCGACCGAACTCAACATTAGGGATGTAACGAAAGTGGCTTTAGCGAAAGCGAATATTGAAATATATTACTTGCGAATGCGAAAGCGAATAGTGAAATATGCATTTTTGCGAAAGCCAATGCGAATGCGAATAATAGTTAGAGCCTTTAGTACCAACAAATTTAAGGAACTGAATTGATACTTTTCCAGGATATTCAAGTATTAAGACTGTTTTCCATAGTTTTACCTCCTGTTACCACAAGCACACACATATCTTCAAATTGTGTGAAGGGAATAGGGAGATTTAACACTTTAATAAATGGAAGCGAATACTGAAATATATTTTTGCGAAAGCGAATAATCCAAAGATGGTTTTTGCGAATGCGAATGCGAAAGCGAATTTTAAAATTATGCGAATAATTCGCGTTCGCAAATGCGAATGCGAATATTCGTTACATCCCTACTCAACGTCGCCCTTACTTCTTTATTACAATTTATTATTCTCACAAAGTTCTGCATCACGGCCCACTTGCAAAGATCCTGAAGACTTCGTGCTCCCTCAGATAACCACATATTTTGTAAATGATATCAATAACCATTATATATTATTATAAAAATTACGATTTGCAAAATTTTTGATTTTAGAGGGCAATGAAAATGTTGCACTTTTTTGCAGAAAAGAATTCGCCATTATAATCTAAACATATCCTTACAAAAAGTAGAGGGAAATGTGATGAGGGTAGGGGAGTGGAAGTAAGGCCATAGCCCTAGTGTATCCTTAAGATATGCTTTAAATTTTATAAAATTAATTCAATTAAAATCAATTTAATTATTATATTAATAATTAAATTATTATATTTATATTATGATTTTCTTACTGTGGTGTTGAGCTGAAGATCCAAGTGTTCCTTTTATTTATTGATGTCAAATATGTGACACAATCATCTGAGAAAGATTAGTTTTTATGCTCAAGTGTACGTTACCCTAAGAAGTTTTTGTACTCATAGGATGGAGGTAAAAAGGCACTCCATTTGCAATTTCTTGATATATTGGTCAGAGGCCCTATCGTAAGCACGATTGCAGCTCCATTGAACATGTTTAAGTAATGCTCTTCTACATAGGTCGCTCTTAAATATATTGATTTCAGCCGTATACGCTACATTTTTCAAACAATTTGTCTAAACCTATGAAGTTTGTAATTTATTTTGACAAGAAGCTCTTAGAACAGAATTATCACACATCGATCAATGTTTTGATATTTTCCAGTCGATTTTTCTGAATTTGTATTTTATTTATACTGAAATTTTGCACAACGAAAACTAATAATACCGGTCTATGTATTGATATATGTAGCCCCATATAGAAGTCGCTCGTAAATGTCTTTGAATAAGTCATCGATGCCACTTTTTTCAAACAATTTGGCTGAAACTATAGTTTTTTAAAAAAATTCCTACAAAAATTGAGGTTTTCAAAGATTCGGCCCGACCGAACTCAACATTAGGGATGTAACGAAAGTGGCTTTAGCGAAAGCGAATATTGAAATATATTACTTGCGAATGCGAAAGCGAATAGTGAAATATGCATTTTTGCGAAAGCCAATGCGAATGCGAATAATAGTTAGAGCCTTTAGTACCAACAAATTTAAGGAACTGAATTGATACTTTTCCAGGATATTCAAGTATTAAGACTGTTTTCCATAGTTTTACCTCCTGTTACCACAAGCACACACATATCTTCAAATTGTGTGAAGGGAATAGGGAGATTTAACACTTTAATAAATGGAAGCGAATACTGAAATATATTTTTGCGAAAGCGAATAATCCAAAGATGGTTTTTGCGAATGCGAATGCGAAAGCGAATTTTAAAATTATGCGAATAATTCGCGTTCGCAAATGCGAATGCGAATATTCGTTACATCCCTACTCAACGTCGCCCTTACTTCTTTATTACAATTTATTATTCTCACAAAGTTCTGCATCACGGCCCACTTGCAAAGATCCTGAAGACTTCGTGCTCCCTCAGATAACCACATATTTTGTAAATGATATCAATAACCATTATATATTATTATAAAAATTACGATTTGCAAAATTTTTGATTTTAGACGTAATTTTTTCACAAAATGATGTTCGAGACCTAGACGGCTCAGAACATCATTGTAGGATGACTTTTGGCTCATTTCATGCAATTTTTCAGAAGTTTTTGACATGTTTGTTCAGAAATATTAAATTTTAACCAAAAGAACTTGAAATGAAAGGAGGGAGTTTTGCCACGATTGAGGGGATAAAGACCACATTGCTAGAATACCTCAAGGCCATACCAAAATCATATACCAGAATTGGAAAAAGCGTTGATTGGAGATTATTGTATGTATTTGTGTGGGATTACTTTATTGGAGACAAAATTTATATTTATGAATAGAAAATAAGTATTTTTACATAATAATGAAAAGTTAATTTTTTAAACCTAAAATAGAACCTAAATAGAATTTATTCTCTCTAATTCAATTTGTTAAAAAATTGACAAATAAAAATAAATTGGTAAATTTTTTGATTATTTGATTATTAACCAATTCCGACACGACCAAAAATTTTCAATTTGTTCATTTGTTGTCGAATAATATTTTCTGAATTAAACTTTTTTATTTCCAGACTTTGATTCGTATTTAAAAAAGTCGCAATGTCGATTATAATTTTCAGCAAGATAATTTTCAGTCACGGCCCCCTGATATGTCGCTACGGCCCCCCAGTGGGCCGCGGACCACCATTTGGAAAGCTCTACTCTAAGTTAATAATGAAAACAAATAATGACTCGCTCCGCTATTTTTTATATATTTGAAAAATGTCAAATAACTCCTAAAAGTAAGCAGAAAATCAATTGCTTCGTTAAACCTAAAAGTATGCTATGATCACAAAAAATAAAATGCCTGATCGATAAAATGTAAACGAAAGAACAGCTCTGAAATATGATTTAACATTGGAAAAATTTTGATATTTTTGAAAAATATATACAGAATATTATACAGAAATTTAAATTTAAACAAAAAAGTGTTGGCATTTATTGCAATTCGGCTTGTAGTAATAAAAATCCAAAAAAAAAACAATCAGATTAAAGTGGGAAATGTAATTTCGAAAATAAATACAATCTATTGTGATTTACCCATTGAAGGAAGAAGTATTATCTAAATAGGGGCTGAATAATTCCTTCAGCAAATAATAGCCTTATCAGTACCTACATAAGAAAAGTCTGAAGCTATTTCCTCAAAGTTAAAAAGTCATATATCGACACCTCGATTTCAAAATATAATTTTACAATAATTACACAGTGCTCAAAATGGACAATTTAAACATGTTACAGACCCTATGGATATACCTATTTCTACTTTGCTGAATCCAGTGGTGCTTGACGTTTTTCTAGGTTAGCTCATGTTTTCGCGATATTCGACCAGAAAGTTTGCTAGAAAATCAGAGAGGTTTGTTATCTCTAGGGTCATTTTGAAGTGGAAGACTTCGAAGGGAACCCTTGGACAAATTTTGTGGTCGAATATCGCGAAAACAAGGGCTAACCTAGAAAAACTGCTAGTACCACAAGATTCTGCAATATCGAAATAGGTATATCCGTAGGGTCTCCCTTCTGTTACATTTTGACTAGCACAGTGTTATACTTTTTCGGAAGAGATGTTCAATTTTTTTTTGGAAATTTCGATTTCTTATGGAATTTCTTTGTAATGCAAATCATATGATGCAACTATAACTTTTCATTGATTATATGGACTGAATTTAAATTAGAATAGATAGAATTTCAAAAAACAACCTCACTAAAAACATGATAAGTCGACTTAACATACTTTTTTATCTAGGTATCGATATTTATTAATAACGCCTTAAAATATGCATAACTTTTGACTAACTTTTGATTCAGATTAAACTTTGACTGAATATACCCAGCAAAATCTTGTTAAGTACCTGTCATTATTCCCTGCATTACCAAATAATGACATCTCATTATTCGCTGCATTACTTTCGGCTTATTAATAATGATTTAAATAATAACAGAAATAAGTGATTTTTCGTTATCAAAATCGTTTTGGCAATTTTTTATATAATGTGGTTTTGGCTGTATGTGGGTTTTTGTACAAGATTTATTTATATTTCAACATGTTTTCAAACAATACGTGCAAATTTGAATGATAATACCAGAAATTCGAATCTGGCATGAGGAAATTGTTTGTTTCGAGAAATATGCGCGACAATATGCAAAAAATCATTGCATTTATAACTTATTGGTAATACAGTGTTCAAGTACATAAAATCGAGCTACAAATAAGTACTTATTATGCTACTTTATTGTATGCTTTTGGGAAGTACTTTCCTCCAATGATATCCCCATGTTAAAATAATGAGAAAAGTGGCTAAATAATAAGTACTTACCATTATCGAACTTTGCTTACTCGTCGGATTATTTGGAAATGAGAAATTTTGCTGGGTATGTTGGAATATTCGGAATATAAAACTATAATACGAGTATCCCTAAAAACATGTATCATTATTTATTAATAACCGCTACAAATACGCAATATAAAATTGTTTTATTAATAACCCCTAAAAATATGCCCTAATTTCGCCGCTCTATTTCTTCCAGTTTCATAATAATATTGAAATTGTTTCATAACAATGAATGATGCCACAAAAATATCCATCTCCGTACAATCTCCAAAATGTTTAACAGTCATCCCGAAACTGTGCAACAAATCTCTTCGCTTGACTGCTGGCAACTGGACTAATGGATCAGATAACAGGCCATGATTTATTTCAATTTCGAAGTAACTTATTTTCGGCTTTTGGTAAAACACAACTTAAAAAGCATGAAAATGTTGTTTGTCACACTGGTTTGGCTTCCTTCATGTTTTACAAAACAAAAACCAAACAGAAATAATCAATCATCAATCAAAGATTTTAAATTGGCACAGGAAACAACAAATGCTGCTGATGATGATGATGGCTTGTTTAATTCCCAAAAGAGTATGCCATCATACACATTTTCATCGAGGCGGAGCATAAATCATTCTTATGGAATGAATTTAAGTCGGTGGAAGGTAAGTAAGAGCTAAAACGATTTCTGAGCTAACCATTCTGAGATAAGTGTGGAAATGTTTCAAGGAAATTGAAGTGGATATATAAACATAACTTTAACAATGTTTGGAAGGAAATGGACATAGTTTGTTTTAACAAAACCCTCAAAGCTACATTGAGTTAGAAGTTAAAATATGTTTTCAAATATTATTTAATAAATCGGACAGCACTGAATTACTCAGCTTTAAGTTTCGTACAGGGTATAATGGGTGATCCATTTCGAGGTTCCCTACTTTTTTAAAGAAAAAAAAAAACACAGAAAATTCAAATTGAATGGGGAATGCTTATTATCATTTGAAAGAACATTCTTTGGCATTTATTTTTTGAAGATTATGTCTATCAAATGTTGGCCGCGGCTACGTCTCAGATGGTCCATCCGTTGAGTCCAATTTTCGATGACTCGTTCGAGCATTTCGAGTGGTAACTGGCGAATGACACGCGTGATGTTTTGCTCCAATGCATGAATCGAAGCGGGTTTGTCCGCATAAACTTCAGACTTTACATATCCCCACAGGAAAAAGTCTAACGGTGTGATATCACACGATCTTGGTGGCTAATCGACCGGCCCAAAACGTGAATTTATCTGCTCACCGAAGTGTTCTCTCAATAAATCCATTGATTGATGCGATGTGTGGCAAGTGGCGCCGTCTTGTTGAAACCAAATGTCGCCGAGATCACGAGCTTCAATTTCATCAATAGTCGGTTATCATGGCAAGATAACGGTCGCCATTGACGGTTACGTTCTCACCGGCATCATTTTTGAAGAACTATGGACCGATGATTCCGGTACGTCGGATCGGGAATAGGTCAATGGCAAAAAGATAGCCCTTAACGAGAGCTAAAATATTGTTCATGGGTGTCAAGGTCGTGGGTCGACTGGAAAGTGTTTTTTTTTTATTTAAAAAAATGGACTTAGCGCAATTGGCAAACGATTATTTTGATAATAAATCTGAATAATTTGTAAACGTTGTTCAGGCGTAAGTCTTTCCATGATGAAATGCCAAAGAATAATTAACAAAAATAACATGACACGACTCACACGTGATCTGTCAAAAAAAGGCTATTGAAAAAAGTATCTCTACTCTATATCTAGAAATTAGGTTAGGTTAGGTTGAAGAGAGGAGACGTTTAAACGTCTCATGTCCATGGACATACACTTAAGCCAGTGGTTCGGCCTGTTGTGCGCTCCTTATTTATGATCTTTTTAAACCTCACGAGTTACAGAAAATCGGTACTAGACACGAATTTTCTCAGTATCTTCCAGTCATATTCTCTGAGATGAGTCATGTCTGGTAATATGTCGGACCCGAAATGTCTCTAGAAATTAACATAATTACTTAATTTAATGCATACTTTGAGGAAAAAAACCTTAATATTTTTGCTTTTCTGGATTTTTTTCTTATTATCAAGAATTATTATATAAAATTAAATAATCTTTAAAATATCTTTCAGTTAAATACTTTATGTTTAAAGGGGGAAAGAGAGGATGCCATGTGCATTTATGCCCTAATGTATGCTTTGTTTTACTCGTTAAAGAATATCTACATCATTACGATTTTTTTGGCTTTGCCAAATTTGGAATATGATAGATCAATTTTGATTTTTAAAACAATTTTTTTCCTTTCCCCAGAGGAGTAGAACGAGTATTTACATTTCTTAAATCAAAGGTAATTAATCTTTATTTAAAAATGATTGATTAACTTAAAGCATACAACTGCAGCCGAACTGTTGATAACGAGTGTCACGGCTCAGAAATCATGATCCAGTATGTGTACTGCCAATTTTAATACAAATTTATACACCGCCATGTATAAAATATTTGTTTCTATAAAAATAGAGAAGTGGTCCTGAAGCCGGGAGAATATCCTAGTTAGAATCACAAAAACTTACAGACCGAATAAAAGCAAGCAAGCAAACTTAAAGCATAATTTCTGGAAGACTATTATATATATTGTTTTTTTCGGTTTTATTATTTTGTATCAAGAATGTAATGAAAAAATTCGTTTTAACTTTTGCAGCGTAAATGCTTTAAACTGTCATTTTGTCATATTCTTTTTGTTTAAATGGAGAAACAGAGGGAAAGGGAATACTATGTTCCTAATTTGTTTGTTTACTTTGACTTGACTTGACTTTACTATCATGCAGTGGGTATAATATTTGAAATTTTTTTAATAAAATTGTATAGCATCGATTTTCTATGAGGAGCGCACAACAGGCCGATCCACCGGCTCTAGTGTATGTCCATGGACATGAGCCATCAGAACGCCTCCTCTCTGTCAACCTAACCTAACATTGTTCTTTTACTAGATAGTCATATTTCACCGAATTGTAAATTGCATCTTCATTTCGAAATTAACATGGTTAGTTAACATATAGCATATTTTTAGGAAAAATATTACATGTTGTTGCATTTCTGAATTTTTTCTTCTTTTTTGAAGAATTTAAGGAAAACATCACTTTTTTATACCTTTGCATTACCAAAGCTGTAAAGTGTTCTTTAGTCATATACTATTTGTTTAGGCAGGGAAATAGAGGGATGTCCTGTGCGCTTAGGCCCTAATGTATGCACTACTTTACTGGTTATAAATCAACACTTTTTTACTATCATATTTTTACATAGTTCTTTAAGACTTCTATTATTCATTGGATGTAACATTTCAATTTTTTAAAATAGTTTATCAGTTTTAATTTTTAACAAGAAATATTACCTTTTTATTAGAAAGTCACATTTCACCAATTGTGAAATTTAAAGCATTAGTTTAGGAAGAATTACTTTTTTTTTAGTTTTTCTTGGTGTTTCTATTTACATGAGAATGTAAATAGAAACACCATTTGCAATGTTTTCTAATCAGATATTTTTTAGTGGGACACAGAGAGTGATGACTTGTATATTGTTACTTGTTACAGAGGATATCTATATTATCAAGATTTGTATACCACAATAATATGGTGAGTATAATAATTTTGTCACTCCGTTTGTAACACCTCTAAATATTGATCTGTCCGTCTGTTGTACTTACGCTACAATCTGTAATAATTATACTAGATGATAAAAATACTTCTTATAGCTGCAGGTAACTTAGGATTGTAAATGGGCAATATCGGTCCAATTTTTGATATAAGACCTGTCCTATTTTACTGCTTAACGCCATAGAGTCTGAGAATTTGCAACTAGAGTTTATTTATTCCTGAAACCATAGGTCCATGTTTTGATAGAGCACCATACAAAGTTCCCTCTATATTCTACTTCTTAACACAACAAAACCTGTACATTTCAAGGAATCGGACTGCAATTTGATAACAAGAGTTTATTTGTACCTGAAACCATTCAGATGAGATCCATGGTGGAGGGTGTATAAGATTCTGAATGGACGAACTTGGTGCCAAATTTACATATTCGCCTTTGTTATTTTCGTCGTTTACGAGAATGACTTGAATTTTCTAACATTCGGAGTGTAAAATGTCATATTATATGAAAACAATCATGATTTATAAATTTTATTTTTACCAACAAATTTCGTCCTTGCATTAGAGCGTATGTACTTACGCCCTAATGTATGCTTTAATCAAACACATTGTTATTATTATGATTTTTTACTTTGTTATTTCCAATGTGTTGGTCCTCGTGGTATGTGTCATACATTCATTTGGGTTAAGAAACATTTTTTTACTTAAAAAGTATGCTTCATTTTTAAATGACCTAAGGGTATGCGTTAAATCTTCAGAATTAAAAATGCAAAATCAGAGAAATAAACGAATAATGGCAGATTTTCTTTCGGGTTTTAATAAAAAATAAACAAATTTTAAATAATTCTTTTAATTCTTTATTGGTGAACTTTGAGTTGACATAATTACCAATAATTTGGAATAGGTGCTTTTGTATATGTTTTTATAGTTTATAATGTAGATTGTAAATGATGGATTAAATTTAAATTTTTTCTAAATGAATTTAGAACCACAAATATTCTCTATAAATGTCTTTCATAAATTGCGAAAATCAAAACTAATCAATCTCTATTTAGGACGAAAAATCAAAGAATTTTCAAGGAATTTGTTGTTTTTTTTTGTGAGCAATTAAAAATTATTTAATTTTAATATTTTTTTTGTTGAAAAATTTTTAAAATTTTTATTTTTAAGTTGATGTTATCTAATTTTTGATATATGGGAAGGAAGAGATGGAGGGCATAGATATTCCAGACCTATGGTTTAATTTGTTCATTTTAAAACATGTCTTTGTTATTATGATTTCTCTGGCTTTGTTATTGTAGTAGCCATTGTCATATAAGAGAAACGTTTATTGTTGTGCGGAGTTTTGAACTTTGACTTGGCTTAGAGTTTATATAGTATTTACATATTTTTAACATAATTGATTTTTCACAACAAATATTGCCCTTTTGTCCGGGAGTCACTTTTAACCGAGTTTTTGTCCTTTTGTAAATTGTTTGAATCAAAAGTAATTCATGTTGATATAAACATATATATGATTGCTTAATATAATGCAGACTTTTAGGAAGACGAAAATTTGTATTAGATTTGCTGAAATTTTTCTCTGGTGAAAAGTATTGAAATCATGACAAAATCAACCTATTTATATTTTTCGGTCGGTAATAATTTGTTGGTCCTGTAATCTATATTTGTTGTTTTGATTTAGGCCGAGAGAGATGACAGGTACCTTTAAGCCCTAATATGTGCTTTAATTGTATCTTTAAAAAATCCATGCAGTTTGTGGCTTCGTTATGGCCGTGGTATTGGTCCTTGTGGCGTGTGTAATTCTGATATGATTGATAAATTTAAAGCATACTTTTGGGTAGATAGTTAAAATATTCTGGATTTTTTTTTATCAATAATGGAGAAATCATGAAAAGTCGCTCTATTAAATGACTTTTCCTGTGAAAAATCTTTAAATGGCGTATTTTTTGTATAGAGGAGGAAAAAGAGGAGTGTGCGATTTATTTAATCCCTATTATATGCTTTAATTTTATCGTCATAAAATCTGTCAATCTTTTGGCTTTATTACTGTCATTGTTCTGTTCTTTGTGGTGTGTATTATTCATATTTTTATTTAAACAAAAATAAGATTAATTAATTTAAAGCATACTTATGGGAAGAAAATTACAATATTCTGGATTTTATATGAATGATGAAGAACTCTAGAAAAAATTACACAATAAAGAATTTAAGAACTATTTTTTTCCTGCAGGATAGGAAAGAAGGTGAGGAAATATGGATTTGGTGGTGTGTATTATTCATATTCGCTCATTATAAAGAAATAATGCTTTATTATTATTTTCTTGCCGGAGGTGTTGGTGTTTATATATAAATATGATTGATTAATTCGAAGCATAATTCTGGGAAAAGAAATAAAAAAAAGTAGATTTTTATAAACATTGAAAACAATCTTCAATTAATAATTTTTTGCTATAGAAAAGGTTTTAATTTTCTTAGTTAATTTTTTTTTTGTATAAGAGCAGAAAGAGGAGAATGCATACTCGTATATGTAAGTCCCAATGTATGCTTTAATTTGCCCGCTAAAACACATCTTTATTATGACTTTTTGGGTTTGTTATTGTCGTCATATTTAAACAAACTCAGAACCACAAATATTATCTAAATATGTGTCGTTCCCAATTCTAAAGTAATCCATCTTTATTTAAATGTCAACACAATTGATTATTTTAAAGCATACTTTTGGTACCAGAAAATCTAAATTTCTCAGCGGATTTTGGGGGTTCTTGTGGACAATGAAAAAATTATTAAATATTTAATATTTAGATGCAGACAGAAAGTGTTGCGGCATTTGTAATTAAGGTCTAATATATGCTTTAATTTTTCGTCGTCGTCGTTGTTGTATTGGCCCTTGTGGTGTGCGTAATTCTCATTTTTTTATTTCAGCGGGATTATGATTGATTACATTGAAGCAAATTTTTAGGATGAAGTTTACAAATCTTTAGATTTTTTATTAACGATGAAGAAATCATGAAAAATATCACTATTGAATTCTATTTTGCTGTGAAAAATCTGAACTTTTTTGTATGGAGGAAGAAAGGGAGTAATGGCATGTATATGGGAAATTCCAGGACAAATCGACGGTTTCAAAAAATTTCGGTATTGATTTTTCCCATTTTTTTATATTTTTTTGTACACTTGAAGAAGAAGTTATGACCAAAAACGCGATACATAGAGCGATATCTTAACGATTTTTAAATATCGATAACTTCTGAACAAGTTATCGGAAAAATCTCAAAAATTTCCACAAAAGCGTTTCTTCAGGTGTATTAAAAAATATAAAAAAATGGGAAAAATTAAATGCGAACATCTGTGAAACCGTTGATTTGCCGTGGAATTCCCCATATATAAGCCCAAAAATATACTTTAAGTGGTACGTTATAAAACACATCTTTATTAAAATGATTTTGTGACAGTAATCAGAAATGTACGTACGTCCTCATATACATAAAAAACCAACGATGAACCAGAAATATTTATCGTTCCCAAATCAAATGCAATTCATCTTTTTTTTAAATATCAACATAATTGATTATTCTAAAGCATACTTTTAGTACCAGAAAACCAAAATTTCTCAGCGTATATGGGGGGTTCTTGTGGATAATGAAAAAATCTTTTTTTTTTGCAATTTAATGACTACGTTTTTGTTATTTAGAGGCAGACAGAAAATGTTGTGGCATTTGCAATTAAGCCCTAACATATGCTTTAATTTATATGATAATTTTATGTCGCCGTTGTTGTATTGGCCCTTGTGGTGTGTGTTATTCTCATTTTTTATTTTAACGGGAATATGACTGATTGAATTTAAGCATATTTTTAGGAAGTAAATTAAAATTTTTTGGATTTTTTATTAGCGATGAAGAAATCGTGAAAAATATCACAATTATATTGTATTTTGCTGTGTAATAGCTTAAAAAATTTTTACATAGGGAGAATAGAGTAATGGCATATATACGAGGTAAATTTTGCGAATTTTTAATTTCCGCGGGCTACGTGTATTTGATTTTTGATATTTTTTTAGCGTTATGTTGGTACCCATGTGCCTTACTTATGCTGACAAGGTCGGCCATTTTGAATGTTTAGTTAATTTTTGACAGCTGTTGTGCTTGGATGTGTTTAAATTGTCTTCGATTTTTATCTATTTCAGAAAATGGATCAAAGAATCTGCATAAAATTTTGTGTGAAAAACAAAATAAAGCGCGCTGACGCATTCCGAATGTTGACTGTGGCATATTGTGAAGCTACCTTGGACCAAAGCAACGTTTATCGGTGGTACAAAATGTTCTTAGAGGGCCGAGAAGATGCGAAGGACGAACAGCATGTCGGACGCCCGAGCACGTCAACAACAGACGAAAACATTGATTGCAGGGGCGTGGTGCATTATGAGTTCTTGTCACAGGGTAGTACGGTCAATAAAGAATATTACCTGCAAGTTATGCGCAAATTGCCCGAAGCAATCTGCCAAAAACTCCCGTATTTGTGGAAGAACAAAAACTGGTTTTTGCACCATGATAACGCCCCTGCACACACATCGTTGCTTGTGCGCGAATATTTGGCCAAAAACAACACAGTAATGGTGCCGCAGCCACCGTATTCCCCTGACCTAGCCCCCTATAACTATTTTTTGTTCCCAAAACTGAAAAGGCCCATGAAAGGACGACGCTACGCCACGATTGAGCAGATAAAGACGACATCGAAGGAGGAGCTTAACAAGATCACAAACCATTATTATTTGAAGTGATTCGAGGATAGGAAAAAAAAATTTGCCAGAAGTGTATTATATCCGAGGGGAATTACTTTGAAGGGGATAAAATAGATATTCATGAATAAATAAATACTTTTTGAAAAAATACAAAATTCGCAAATTTTTTTGAACATACTACGTATAGGGAAATCCACCAAATCCAAGTTGTTTGTACACTCCGATTTTTGCGATTTTTCCGAATTTTTTGATATTTTATACTTCTATTAATTCTCTAACATACTCGTATAAGCTTTGGATAGAAGTGACCCTTAAATTATTTTTATTTTTAATAATTTTTTAAAAATGTTTAAAAATGTCGCTGCTAGCCACTGGACTTGTGGCTTAAAGGCTTCGGAATAGATGTTCCACGGCAAAGAACAAAATAAAGGAGACACTTTAGGAGGTATTTTTTTTAAACACCCGCCACCCACGCATGATAGTCTCCCTTATAAACATTGAAGAAATCATGTAGAAATGAGATTTTTGTATTTTTGTTTTGAAAAAGCATTAAATTGTCTTTTAATTTCTTATTTTTGTATAGAGGAAGAAAGAAAAGGGAGGGCATATATAGTTAAGCCCTAATACGTATATGCTTCAATTTGCTCGTTATAAAACACATCTTTATTACAATGATTTTTTGGCTTTTATTATTGTCGTTGTCGTCCTTTTTGTGCTGGAGGTGTTAGTCCTTATGGTGTGTATATGTTAGCGTTGGTGGTTGTGTTAGTGGTGGTGTAGGCCGAACATTTAGTTGTCATCCGAAATAAAAATGATTAATTATTCTGTCTTCCACACCACACACACACACACACAGAACCTTTTTACAAAGGAATTCCGTTAGCCGGCAATAACCTTGGTTAAGATAGAAAAAAGTTGCGTATGTTTGAGTGTATATGTGTGTGTTGTTTTTCTCTGTATATGTGCCTCTGGTCTACATTCCATTTTTGGGGAAACTATAGCCGCTGCTAGACAAACTCATAAAATTGTAATATAGCGCTCGATGAAAAACTCTTGCAGAACAGAAAAAAAATATTTGTTTTTTTGTTTGGCTATAATATAAGTAAGAGTTGTGGGTGAGGGGGTTGGTATGTTTTGGTGGAAAACCCTGTGTCTGTATTTCTGTGTCTGGGTGAATCTAAAAAGAGTCGGAGAGACAAAAGTCACATATTATGTTGTCATTACGTGACTACAAACGCAAGATTTATTATCGGGCGTTTTTTTCCGGATCTTTCTTTATTTTTCTGTTTTTGGATTTCTGCTTTTGCCCATATTCATATTCTGAGGGTATGATGACAACTGATACCGGTTACATTGTCTGAGTTTGGTATATATATATCTATATAGAAAAACTAAAAGAAACAAGTTTTTGGGGAAAAAAGGAAACCAAATACTCACATTAACTTGTTGAGCAAACTCAACCTTCGGCTGACCGACCAATTCAATAATATGAACCATATGGAATGATTTGCTGCTTAAACGTTTGCCAAAATAAACAACACAGGAATTGCGGCTAATACTCGATACGTTTTGATGTAAAGGCTGCAACTGGAGTTTACTATCTCTCACACAGAAAATAATCACACTTTTACACCGGACGCCGTTCTTCGGTAGTTTTCACTGAATGCAATTTTTTCTTTATTTACTTTTAAAGAAAAAATACTTTTTTATTATTTATTTATTTTTTTTTTTTTATTTTTAACACTTTTCTATATTTAATTTTGATCTATAGTGTTTTATTAAATATTTCAATTTTTTCTTGTTTTGGTTTGGTTTATACTTTATTTTACTTTATGGTTTTCTTTTGATTAGTTTTGATTTTCGTTTAATTAATTTATTTGTTGTTATCTTATCTTTATTTTTACCTTTATTTGGCGTTTTTCGAAGGGGGGTTAATATTGTGCTTCTCTATTTGTCTGCTTTATATTTATTTCTGTATTTGTATTTTTATATTCTTCTCTTTTTCTCTCTTCGCTAGTTTGTTTATATTGTTTAGTTTTTGTTTATGTTTTTATTTAGTTTTTTTTCTTCTCTTATATAGATTATAGATTTTTACTGCCTTAATCTTTCGCTGTTAATGCACTGATGATGTTGCGTGGCGGGGAGATCGTTGTCAGGGGGTATAAAAGAAACACACACAAAATTTAGTACAAAATAGGAAAATGAAATGATTTCTCTCTCACTCTCCTTTTTGGAGGTGAGAATTGATTTAACCAAAACACTATAAATATTTAAGAATAACGATGCGCTGAACGACATTGTTTGGCTTTGGGAAGTGTTTATGTCTAAACAAAGTATTTTTTTTTCTCGGGATGTGATAATAGTGCAAAGGAAAATTTTAGAAAATCAAAACAAAGTAAGGTTAATTGAAAATGAAAAAACAATCTAAAGCCCAGAAATATACCATAATTTTACAATTCTAAAAGTATGCACTGAAATTTGTTAAGACAGATATTTACAACTAAAACTTAATTACAATAATCTAATCTCCAGAAGTATGTCATAATTTTACAAACCTGAAAGTATGCACTACAATTTGCTGAGGCACGCATTTTCCACTAATAGTTCGAAAAGAATATCTAGTAGAATATATTTTTTCTATTAAGTCATTAATTTATGCCAAATATTTTTTTCAACTCAGTTTTTCCGATCTTGTTATAGTCTAGCGTTTTTGTGCTATCTATGGGAATTTTTAAAACTAAAACTTAATTTAAATAATCTCATCTCCCGATGTATGCCATAATTTTGCAAAACCTAAAAGCATGCACTACAATATGCTGAGACAGATATTTACAACTAATAGTTAATAGAGAACATGTTTAAAATAGTTTGTGTCTGTTAAGTCATTGATTTAAGCCAAGTATATGTAGTCAGCTCAGTCTTTTTGGTCTTGTTGTAGTCCTATATTTTAGCGATGTTTTTAAGAAGTTTGAAAGGTAAAACTTAATTAAAATAAAATAAGCTCCAGAAGTATGCCATCATTTTACAAACCTAAAAGTATGTACTACAATTTTCTGAGACAGATATTTACAACTAATATGTAGTTAAAAGCGAATATGTTTTAGAATACAATGTTGCTAGTAGCTGAGTTTTTCGGTCTTGCTAGACGCTAGTGCCATATCGATGTTTTTAAACATAGTGTGTCTATTTTTTTTTTAATGTGTAAAATAAAGACAATTTAACAAATAAAATAATTTAATTAACAAATTAGGTAAATGGAAAGAGAACAATTACCAGAAAGCTAACTGTCCAATTGTTGACTAGTATCTACTACTTTTTGCATACAATTTACAAAGACTATAAATTATGGTTGTTTGAAACTAAATTGCAGACTTGTAATTTTGATGAAATTTTAAAAGTTTTAAGGGTATATAAACATTTTAAACTAAAAGTATGCTCTCAAAACATGAAATCAAACCTATTTTTATACAATATATATCGTGTATAGAAAGAAGGTATACATTCGTTGCGGCCAGAAAACCGTTCCTCAAAAGTTCTGCCTCAAAAATTTACATTTTTTATATTTACATTGAAATAGACTACTTTTAAAAAAGACTAATTTAGAAAAAATAGACAACAAAATAATTAACGAAAATATATACTGAAAGTATGCTTTTACAATCTAAAAGTATGCTCCATTTTATACAATCTAAAAGTATGCAATACTTTTACAATATAAATGTATGTTTTACTTTTTACAACCTAAAAGTATGCTATTACCAATCAGTGGGAAACTGTAAAAAATAAAACAGAAAAGTTTATTTTAAAGGATTACTTATATATGTCGCTCTAAAATACGGGTTTTGAGCCATAGATACAACATTTTTAAAGCAATTTAGCAGAAAATTGCTTTAAAAATCCAAAATATACGTATTTAAGCCATAAATACCATATTTTCAAAGCATTTTAACTGAATCTTTGAATTTTGTATTTAATTAAGACTAGAATTCGTCGCAGTAAATTTGTATACCCTCCACCATAGGATGGGGGGTATATTCATTTTGTCACTCCGTTTGTAACACCTCTTAATATTTATCAGAGACCCCATTAAGTATATCGTCATCAGAAACGAAAAAGGGCCTATCATCATGTTTGAAATTTTACAGGGGAAACAAAAACTAAATAAAATGAAAAGGCTGTCGTTAGAAAAAAAGGGTTTTCAGGATAGTATATAAACATAATGATGCATATCGAGAGCTTATATTCAAAACCCTCTATCTTCAATTTTTTATCTTACACACTTATTTTTTCTGAATGCAATACCCTCTATCTCTTCATATAATTTGGGACTATTTTTTTGTTTTGTTTTTTTTTTTTTTTTTTAAAGATGGTTCTTTGGTGTATGCTAAACCCGAATTTGGTTAAATTTTTTTAGTCGAAGCTTTAGTTTTCAAATTATGACTATTTTTATATCTAACCTGTGATTCCACAAGAATACCATTTTCTATGACAATTTGAAAATGGATTCAAAAATGAACCCCAAGAAATAGATAATACTTAAATAAAAAATTAATCATTAATTCATTGTTATTATTATTTATTATTTTTATTATAATATGTATAATTATATATTAAAAAAATTTGTGGAATTCATAAATACATTTTTATACCCTCACTTTAGTGTGACGAGGGTATATATCATTTGCTACGGAAAAAAGTGTAACACATCGAAGGAGTGATCTAAGACCCTAAGTATGTTCGGAGGAAATCCGTTTTGGGTCATTTTAAGTCGAATGAGCAATGTCCGTCCGTCTGTCTGTCTGTCTGTCTGTCTGTCTGTCTGTCTGTCTGTCTGTCTGTCTGTCTGTCTGTCTGCTGGCTGGTGCGCACGATAACTCTCGAAAGGAGTAACCGATTGACCTCAAATTTGGTATGTGGTAATATTTTTTTCTATCTCCGGCTAAGTTCGAAGATGGGCCATATTGGTGCACTCCTTCTAGTACCTCCCCCACAAAGGGTTAAAATGTTGTGAAATATTGATTCTTTAATAACTGCTATACTACTTATTCGAATCTTTTGAAATTCCACACATAGTATTAGCTTATTAGTCGTTATCAACTCGAGAAAAATGGGCGAAGTCGCCACGTCCCTTTTGGTACCTCCCACACAAATGCACCATTTTGCACAAAAAGTTAACAGCTTATAACATTAATAACAGTGTATAAAAATACTTGAAATTTTGTACAGTATTATGCCTTTATATTGCCTACAGTCCAGGGAAAAATGGGTGTTGTTGTCACGCCCCTTTTGGTACCTCCCACACAAAGGTACCTTTTTGCACCAAAAGTTAACAGCTTATAACATAACAAAATGTTCAGCAAAAAAAAGGTGTATTTGATAAACCCCTTCTGGTACCTCCCACACAAATTGACAGAATAATTCGAGTAATATTCAATATTACATTACTCACAAAGTGAGGGTATACCTTAGTCGGTTTACCCGACTGAAACTTTCTTACTTGTTTTACTATGCAAAACCCTTTTTTTATACATGAAGAATTTTTGAATAGCAATACCCTCTATGTTCCATAAAATGGCTCGTGGTGCAAATATTAAAAAAAATATTATTTAGTAGTTCACGTAGTTAGGTGTAATAAACATTGTAGAACAAACAATTTTAATTTTATTTAAAATTAGGGATATAAACGGTTTTTTGGCTCTACTGAACAATTGTGTTTTTTAAGATAGAGGATATTGAATATAAACTGTCGATATATAGAATCACACAAACATGATTTATAACTTGTTTGTGAAAATTGCGTGAAATAGGATTTTTTAACTATGAAAAAAGAAATATTTTGTTTTTAGACCCTTTTTGAATTTCGTTAATAAATTCGTCATTTTTAATATTACGTCGCTACAAATTTGTCAGGAGGTGTATTTTGATGCAGTGTATCGAAATCCACCAAAAACGGAATTTCCATTTTTCTTGTTGTTACGCCCTTTTCGTTTCGGATGACGGTATATATTCTTAATCGTCGTAAAATTCTAAGACGATTTAGCAATGTCCGTCTTTTGTAATCACGCTACAATCTATAATACTTGGTGGCTAGGTGGCTGAAATTTGGTATAGATACTTCTTATGGCTGCAGGTAACTTCGGATTGAAAATGGGCGATATCGGTCCATATTTAGATATATCTCCCATATATAGCATCTAACTTGTTGTTCCTACTGTTCTCATCTTTTTTTTTGTGTTTTTCGGTGTTATTATAGCCTACACCACACTGTGGTACAGGGTATTATGACTTTGTGCATTTGTTTGTAACGCCCAAAAAGAGAAGAAATAGAACCATAGTTTATTATACCGATCGTCATAGAATCAATTTTTGAGTCGATTTAGTCATGTCCGTCTGTCTGTCTGTCGTCTGTCTGTCCGTCTGTCCATGTATTCTTGTAATCAAAGTGCAGGTCGTATTTATGGTCCGATTGTGATGAAATTTAACACAGTGCTCTTTTTTGGCCCAAGGACGATCCCTATTGAAATTGGTCAAAATCGGTTCAGATTTAGATATAACCCCCATATATATGTTACCCCCGATTTGACATGTAAGCGCTGTAGAAACTGTATTTTATATCAGATCAGTACGAAATTTGGCAGAGAGAGTTCCCTTATTACATGAATGAATACTACTCAATTCGGGGAAAATCGGTTCAGATTTAGATATAGTCCCCATATATATGTTTCACCCGATTTGACATGTTAGCGCTATAGAAACCGTATTTTATATCCGATCTGTACGAAATTCGGCAGAGAGAGTTTTCTTGTCACGTGAATGAACACTACCAAATTCGGAGAAAATCCGTTCAGATTTAGATATAGCCCCCATATATATGTTTCACCCGATTTTACATGTAAGCGCTGTAGAAAACGTATTTTATATCCGATCAGTGCGAAATTCGGCAGAAAGAGGTTTCTTATTACATAAAGGAATACTGCCAAATTCGGAGAAAATCGGTTCAGATTTAGATATAGCCTCCATATATACGTTACCCCCGATTTGACATGTAAGCGCTGTAAAAACTGTATTTTATATCCGATCAGTACGAAAATCGGCAGAAAGAGGTTTCCTATTATATGAATGAACACTTTTAAATTTGGATGAAATCGGTTCAGATTTAGATATAACCCCCATATATACTTTACCCCCGATTTTACATGTAAGCGCTGTAAAAACTTTATTTTATATCCGATCAGTATGAAATTCTTCAGAAAGAGGTTTCCTATTATATGAATAAACACTTTTAAATTTGGAAGAAATCGGTTCAGATTTAGATATAGCCCCCATATATACGATACCCCCGATGACATGTAAGCGCTGTAGAGACTGTATTTTATATCGGATCAGTACGAAATTCGACAGAAAGAGGTCTTTTTACGTGAATGAGTATTCAGGGAAAATCGGTTCAGATTTATATATAACCTCCATACATATGTTCCTCCTGATTTGGTATCAAATCGCTATAGAAGTTGTACTTTACTTCCGATCATTAAAATTTTCCAGAAAGATGTTTCTCAATTTAGGAACGAATATTGCTTAATTTTGCGATTATCGGTTCAGAATTAGATAATATGTTCCTACCCATTTACCAATTATTCCAAATTCTTATCGCAGTGAGCCTTATCGCATTGTTAGGGAGGTGTAGGGTATTATATAGTCGGCCCCGCCCGACTTTCTGCCTTTCCTTACTGGTTTTCTTTAGGTTTGAGTTATTTTGTGAGGTCTCATGCTATCCATGGTGGAGGGTATATAAGATTCGGCATGCCCGAACTTAATGCTTTTACTTGTTTGTATTCAGTTCTTATTTTGTTATAGTACACCTATAGATGTCGCTCTCAAAAAGGCTTATTTAAGCCATAAACACCACATTTTATAAGAAATTTAGCTGAAGCTTTGCAGTTTATATTCTATTTTGGCAAGAATTAATCTCAGTAAAATGTATACAAATACAAATTTATTTTGTTGTAGGGAAGATGTAGCTCTCAAAAAGCTATTTTAAGCCATAAATACCACATTTTTCCGGTTAAGAGTTTGGCTAAAGAATTTGTGGCCTAAAAATTGCAGCGTTCGTTTTGTAATAATTTGCTTAAACAAAAAGGATCGTTTCATGATTTGCTACATATCAAAAGATTTTTCCAGTTACAGAATGAATGCAATCCATGATGGAGGGTATAAAAGATTCGGTATGGCCGAACTTAACGCTTTTACTTGTAGTACTTTATGAGATCTCAGAAAAAAGTATTATGTGATGATAAATCTAGTGTAACAAAATTGCAGCATATTGCTCATTATTTCAAGTCTTTTTGAGAGAACTTTTTAATGAACTTTGGTTTAATTTGTTAAAGAACATGAGGCGACATCAATGTTATTAACCATCGAATAATTTTGGTATATTTGACAATTTAAAAGTACAAAAAAATAATACAAAATATGTATTAAATTTTTAACTAAAAAAGAAAAACTCTTCCCTTCAAGGATTAACATAGGACGATCTACTGTAAATAAATTTCCATATTATGGTTTTCGTGATAAATTTCAGAGATCGAATGACGAAAGTATTAAGTACTGAAAATTATATATATAGATTATTTAAGATTGATTTGTCTTATTTAATTTAAAATAAATAAAAAATTATTTAAATGCAATAAAGTATAACAACTTTGACTAATCTCGAGATTTTTTTAAATATAAAGAAATTATAAGGTAATACAAATTATATATGTAAAAGTAAAATGAAATAATTCATATTTTTAGGATTATTTTCGTTGTGCCATATTGTATGACTTACAAAAAGAAAAAGTGAAATTATTGAAAAATGTTTCTTCAATATTTTTGAAAATTCTATCAATTATCGAAATTTTTTTGCGTTATAACTAAATATATAACTAAATATATAACTAAATATTAAGGAGGTTGAACATTTACTTAGGCCAAACTCAGCAACATTACATACTTAAAAATTTCGTAAGTTCCAAAAAATGAATATAAATGACAACAAATAGTTGTGAATTGAGAAATAATTAATTGGGAATTTTTATGTATGGTCTTAGGAAAACTGTGTTGATATATATAAATTGCATTCTTTAAGGATTTTCAGAACTATGCCAGGAATATGATAAAGAACAATTAGAATAACAGGTCATTTTCATTACTATATCTGCACGCTAAAAAAATTGTTTGTTCTGAAAAAATCATTGTTTCCATTCTAATATTTTTTTATTTGGGATAATTATCTACGAAACAAGGTATTATTTTCATTTTAATGTTTTAGGGTTTCAAGGAAAGTTTTAAGTTTCAAAGTCAATTTTTTAGAAATTGTGAATGTTCGTTCAGTTAATGTTAATTTAACGATAAATTGATTAATGAATTGACAAAAAATTATGACTTGGAATATTTGGAAATTAAAACCGGGTCCTTTGAGTGAACAAAGGTCAGTGATTCTAATTTGAAATCCAGGGAAAAAATAAAACTGAAAATGTAAACAACTTTTTAAAAAGAAACATGTCTAGGGAAATTCCTCAACAATAATTTTCTTTGTATTTGAAAAAAAAAATTTCTGTAGTATATCTTCCAAAACATATTCTGCTTGAAATATATATATTGAAATACATATATATAATAATTGGTACACACAAATATTATGTGTTTGGGAAAATGTTGTTTTAAAAAAATATTTGCTTCCATCCTAATAATATTTTAATTGCATTTAAGTACTTTGAAAATGTATCGATACTATTTTAAGTTTTTCAGAAATTCAAAGCTCATTCTTTAGAAATTTTAAAATTTCCCTCGTTCAATTTTGCATAACGATAAATTGCTAGACGTATTAACAGAATATTATGACTTGGACGATTTATAAATAAAATATGGGCGCTTTAAATAACAGTTATACATATCGATAACTCCATTGTAAAACATGCAAATTCGACTTAACATAGTTTTAGGGAGATTACATTTTTAATTTCTAAATATTCCAAATTATATTCATTCGAAATTTGGTGTTTATCCGTCAACCCAATCAAAAGATATTCACAAAACAGTACTGGTCATTCGATTTGCATTACAAAGAAATTCCACACAAAATAAAAAAAATCATCAAACATTGATCGCCTCCCCTGAAAAAACTACCTTTTTGCACTTAGCATAGTTTAGAATGGAGGTATCGATATGCCATTTCAAACTGTAACGTATAATTCAAAATCAAGAGAAAACAAATTAAAATGAAAATCGGAAAAGTCAGCAAAGTTTTGAAAATTTCTCTAAATAAGATATGTTTGGAGAAATATATAAACAAAAATTTTATTTGTATGTGAACATATATTTTATTTGAGAAAATTAGCTCCCAAATATATTTTTTGTAATATATTAATATATGCTCTCCAAATACAAATTCTTGATTTTCAAATAAACTTGTTCATAAACATAGAATATTTAAAAAAAAATAGTCCAAATATTTTTTAATTCAAACATCAAAAACGAAGATTTTTTCCAGTGCTTTTTTAAAAAAAAAATTTGTTTGCAGATATATTTTGCTGTAACATAATAACAGAAGCGCTCCAAATAAATTTTAATGATTTTCAAATAAATTTTATTTTGCAAAAATATTTACAAATTTGTTAAAAAAATCCTAAAAATGTGGGCCCATATTTTTCCTTTAAAACAACATTAACATTTTTCCCCTGTGCGTACACGGGGCAAAATCGCCTTTTTTGATATGTTTGAATCGAAAGAAAATATATTTGGAACACAAATTTTTAAATGTTTTATATTTCTGAGTAAATAAATTTTATTTGAAAATCAAGAAAATTTACTTGGAACGCATATATTAATATATTACAACAAAATATATTTGCAAACTAATTTTCTCAAATAAAATATGTATTTATATACCAATAAAATTATTGTTTAGGAATATCTTCAAATATATATAATTTAAGAAAGATTTTCAAAACTTTGGTGAATTTTTCTAATTTCATTTTTAATTTTTCCTTCGTTTCGAATTATTTCTCCCAGTCAAAAATACCATTAGCAGGATTGCATTCTGTTTTAAGGGACTCATTTTAAATTTCTGGGTATTTCATATCAGCATTTTTTTCAATCCTTCGAGTAAATTAATGTTATCAAAAATTATACGATTTCAATTTAAAAATTTCTAAAAAATTGTCATTAAATTACTGAAAAACTTAACACAATTAAGGTTCGATATTTTCGGAATACTTAAATTTAAATACATTTTTGTTTCGTAATTAAAATCCCAAATAAAAGGTATTAGGGTGAAAACCAGGATTTATTTAGAACAACATCTTCCCAAATATATAATTTTTGTGTGTACCAAATATTATATATTTAGAGTGTACCATAAACATATATATGATTCAAGCCGAATATGTTTGGGACAATATACTACAGAAGCGATTTTTTTTCAGCGTGTATTTTTTTTTTCGAAAAAATTAGTTTGCAGATATATTTTGCTGTAACTTATTAACAGAAGCGCTCCAAATAAATTTTAATGATTTATAATTTTATTTCGAAAAGTATTTACAAATTTATAAAAAAAATCCTATAAATGTGGCCCGTTATTTTCTCTTTTAAACGACATTAACTTTGTAAAAACCGGTTCAGCCGTTCAAGACCAATTACAAATTTCGTTAACCCCCAAGAATTCATTTTTTATACCCTTCACCATAGGATGGGGGCATACCAACTTTGTCATTACGTTTGCAACACCTTGAGATATTAATCTGCGAACCCATAATGTATATATTTATCCTTGATCGTCGTAAAATTCTAAGACGATTTAGCCATGTCCGTCTGTATGTCTGTCCTTCCGTCTGTTTGTCTGCACAGTCCGTAATAATAGAGCTAGGTTGATCAAATTTGGTACAAATATTTCTATTTGGGATTGCAACTGAGCCATAACGGTCAATGTTTTTATATAGCTCCCCTATAGAGGTCGCTGCAAAATATGGTTTTTGAGCCATAAATACTCGTACCACATTTTTAAAGAATTTATCTGAACTTTGCAGTTTGTATTCTATTTTGACAAGCATTCATCGCAGTAAAAATTTTGTAATCAGTTTATATTTTGTTATTGTTCACCTACAGATGTCGCTCCCAAAAAATCATGTTTAAGCCATAAGCACCACATTTTCTAAGCAATTTAGCTGAAACTTTGCAGTCTGTATTCTATTTTGGCAATAATTAATCTCATTAAAATTTATATAAATCAGTTTATGTTTTATTGTAGGCCCCATGTAGAGGTTGAACTCAAATATGCTTATTTAAGCCATAAATATCACATTTTTCAGTTGAAGAGTTTGGCTAAAGAATTTGAGCCGTAAAAGTTGGCTAAAAATTTCAGCGATCGTTTATTTAATAATTTGCTTAAAAAGAAAGGATAGTTTCATGATTTGCTCCATATCCAAAGATTTTTCCAGTAATAGAATTGAATGCAATCCATGGTGGAGGGTATATAAGATTCGACAAGGCCGAACTTAACGCTTTTACTTGTTTTAAAATTTAAAATCCTCATCAAATTTTTAAAACATTTTTATTCAAAATTTTAAGTCGAAAATAAATTATAAAATAATATTTAAAATTCTGACCCTACTCTTAAAGCACCTATACTTTGTAAAATGTCTAGGACACCAATTTCGCTATTAGAAATTGCATACTTTTAGGATTCTTGTAATTGTATGGCATATTTTATGTTGCTGATCAAATAAATTTTAAATTAACACTGTTCCTGCAATAACTTAAAATATATTGCTGTGTTGTTAGTTCATTATATTTAATTACAATATTTATGGCAAACATATCATATATTTTAGTATTGGTGTTTTAGAATGTAAATTGGAAGCTTTTTCCATATCGACAATGGAAAGTACCACTAACCTTCTTTGTAACCGCAAATTTGTCATATATTAAAAACAAAATAATGAAAAAGTGAATAAACAAATAAATAGTTTGGTATTTCGAAATGTCTCCTTTAGATTTAGACCTACGACAACAATATTGATATTGAAATTTGCATACTTTAAGGCTTCTCTAATTCGTACTCTGCATACTTTTAAATGAACAAGGAGTTAATTAATTAAATTCTGAATGTAATTAGGAAAACAATTGCAGTATTAGAAATAGCATACTTTTAGGATTTTTGCAATTGTTGCATATTTTATGGCGTTAATAAAATAAAGGAGAAATAATAAAAAATGTCAATGCAATATTTGTTGAAAACTTATCATTAGACAGCGGAATATATGCTATTGTATATTTTCATTGGATGATTGTACGGCTAAATCGATAACACACACATTTGTTTCGTCAAAAAATAATTAAATATATACCTTTTTATTTTTGTATTTTTTGCATATCTAATGCAAACTGCATATTTGCATATATCGTGCATATGCAAAAAATATGCAAACACATTTATGTTTAGAAGGCTGTAAGGCAAAATCGATAACACACAAAGTTGTTTCGTCAAAAAATAATTAAATATAGTTCTACTTATTTTTGCATATTTTATGCAAACCGCATATTTGCATATATCGCGCATATGCAAAGAACTGTTCCATTTTGTGCCGACTATTATTTTTCTAAAAAAAGTATTTCAGCAATTTTCTTTAATTTTTTTAATATTTCAATGTTTGCCTACAATCTGCACATGGTTACCTTAATTCTGAAGAGGCGTAAGAGACAAAAGGCTGAAGCTTTCATCTTTGTCTGAAATTTGTTTTGAGGGTAGTTCTTGTTGTAATACCAAATAATGTTTAAACAATTAGATAATTTTCTGCAATTTGCCGATGCATATTTTTTGCATATGAATTTTTTTAATTGCATATGAATTTTTCCTTTACCCTACGCACATTATATTTTGCATATGTTGTGCATATTCCCTTGCATATGTTTTGCATACAAAATGCATATATGGAATATGCTGATTGCACCGAATTTAGAATCCAAAAAATACCTAATCCTAAAATATGAACTTTTTCGGATGACAAATAAAGATTGCACAAAATACCGCTGTCTACTAATCATATAGTGACGTTTTGATAGTTTAAAATGTTAATTGGGGAGAACTTTACATAAAGACAATGAAAATAAGACAACAACATTTTTCATTTGGTTTAGAAAGAAGAAAACATATCGTCATCAGAAACGAAAAAGTGCGTCTACTTATCATATATTGACGTTTTGAAAGTTTAAAATGTTAATTGGGGAGAACTTTACATTTAGACAATGAACCTAAGACAACAACATTTTTCATTTGGTTTAGAAAGAAGAAAACATATCGTCATCAGAAACGAAAAAGGGCGTAACAACAAGAAATATGGAAATTCAGTTTTTGATAGATTTCGGTACGCTGCATCAAAACACACATCCTGACAAATTCTTAACAGGGTAATATTAAAAATGGCGAATTTATGCACGAAATTCAAAAGGGCCTAACACCAAATTATTATTTTTTTTTTCATAGTTAAAAAATCCTATTTCACGCAATTTTCACAACCAAGTTATAAATCATGTTTGTGTGATTTTATATATGCATCATTATACCCTCACTTTAGTGTGACGAGGGTATATATCATTTGCTACGGAAAAAAGTGTAACACGTCGAAGGAGTGACCTAAGACCCCAAGTATGTTCGGAGGAAATCCGTTTTGGGTCATTTTTAGTCGAATGAGCAATGTCCGTCCGTCTGTCTGTCTGTCTGTCTGTCTGTCTGTCTGTCTGTCTGTCTGTCTGTCTGTCTGTCTGTGTGTCTGCTGGCTGGTGCGCACGATAACTCTCGAAAGGAGTAACCGATTGACCTCAAATTTGGTATGTGGTAATATTTTTTTCTATCTCCGGCTAAGTTCGAAGATGGGCCATATTGGTCCACTCCTTCTAGTACCTCCCCCACAAAGGGTTAAAATGTTGTGAAATATTGATTCTTTAATAACTGCTATACTACTTATTCGAATCTTTTGAAATTCCACACATAGTATTAGCTTATTAGTCGTTATCAACTCGAGAAAAATGGGCGAAGTCGCCACGTCTCTTTTGGTACCTCCCACACAAATGCACCATTTTGCACCAAAAGTTAACAGCTTATTACATTAATAACAGTGTATAAAAATACTTGAAATTTTGTACAGTATTATGATTTTATATTGCCTACAGTCCAGGGAAAAATGGGTGTTGTTGTCACGCCCCTTTTGGTACCTCCCACACAAAGGTACCTTTTTGCACCAAAAGTTAACAGCTTATAACATTAAAACCAGTGTATAAAAATACTTTAAATTTTGTACAGTGTAATTTTTTTATAGTGTCTATAGCCCTGTGAAAAATAGGCGTTATTGCCACGCCCCTCTTTGTACCTCCCACACAAAATGCCCAAATCATACCACAATTTAATGTCTCATAACGTTTATAACAGTGCACATAAATGCTTATAAGTCGGCACAGTGCAATGAATTTAAAGTATCTAATGTTCTGCAAAAAAAAGGTGTATTTGATAAACCCCTTCTGGTACCACCCACACAAATTGACAGAATAATTCGAGTAATATTCAACATTACATTACTCACAAAGTGAGGGTATACCTTAGTCGGTTTACCCGACTGAAACTTTCTTACTTGTTATGTTTAGATACTATCCTGCAAACCACGTTTTTCTAACGGCAGCACTTTTCTTTATATTTAGTTTTTTGCTTCTCCTGTAAAATTTTCAAATATGATGATAGGCCCTTTTTCGTTTCTGATGACGATATATATCATTAACCAATTAGTTAAATACTTCAAAAGTTTGTAAAATTATAGAAATTATTTGTATTTTCCAAAAAAGTGAAAGTAACCAATAATAGGGAATGGAAAAATAAATAATTTGATATAGCTAAATATCTCCTTTATGTGTGCATTATTGATATTCAAAAATGCATACTTTTATGCTTTTCTAAACTTTGGCATATCTTATGGCTTTAAAAAGAAAATTATTAATTTTAGCTGCAATATTTGTAAAAAAAAATACTAATTGTATAGGGAATTTCAATAATCTAAAAAATCTCTATATTTTGCGAATGCAACTGGAATAACAATTTCGGTATGGCTTTGACAATGAAAAGGAGAACTTATCAAAAATGTTCATTGCAATATTTGTAGAAAATTTAAAATGCATTATAGTTTTATTAGTTTAGATTTATATTGAAGAAATTTCCAATATTGACAATGGCACAATACATGTGTAGCATTAACGTATACACATTTAAACTTTGCAAATGTTTTAGAAATTTTCATATATTCCAAAACAATTAAGAATGAATGAAATATAAATAACAGGGTATTTCTAAATAAGAACTAGGATAACAATATTGATATTGGAAATTGCAAAACATTTTTTTTCAAACTTTTCAGTCAAAATAAATTAATAAATTATTATTTAAAATTTGGACCCTACTCTACAAATACCTATACTTTGTAAAATGACCTAGGATATAAGAAATTGCATACTTTTAGGATTCTTGTAATTGTATGGCATATTTTATGTTGCTGATAAAATGAATTGGAAATTATTAAAACTGTTCCTGCAATAACTTAGCTTGTTAGTTCATAATTATATTGGAGAAATGACTGTACTGAAAATTGACTTAGGATAGAAAAAAATTAGCATTTGGTTTAACAAGATAATATGAATTTTTGCACAAATTTTAAAATTTTCATATATTAAAAAATATTAAAAAAAAGGTGAAAATTAATAGGGAGTTCAAAATAAATAATAAGATATTTTTAAATACCTCCTTTAAGTATATATTTGTAGAAAATTTAAAATGCATTATAGTTTTGTTGGTTTAGATTTATATTGGAGAAATTTCCTGTTTTGACAATGGCACAAAACATGTGTACCATTATGTATACACACTAAAACTTTGCAAATTTTTTTAGAAATTTTCGTATATTCTAAAACAATTAAGAATTAATGAAAAATAAATAACCGGGTATTTTTAAATAACTCCCTTAGGTATAGAACTAGGATAACAATATTGATATTGGAAATTGCATACTTTAAGGCTTTCCTAAGCAGTGATTTGCAAATCCTACGGCTTTAAAAAAGAAAATTTTAAATTTTAGAAAATGTCAGGAGCATTATTTGTGAAAAAATGTGTATATATTGTAGTTTTGTTACAAATAATTGGATTATACAGTGAATTTAAATAATTAAAAAATCTCTTACTGTGTAAATGGGCCTAAGATAACAATTTCGTTGTGGGAAATTGCATACTTTTAGTATTAATTGAGTTGCGACATATTTTATGGCTTTGGTAAAGAAAAGGTGAACTTATCAAAAATTTTAATTGAAATATTTGTAGACAATTTATTATATACGAGTATTGTTGTATTGTTAGTTAAGAATGCAAATTGCAGGGATTTTCGATGTTGATAATGGACCTAAGACAAGTGTGCCATTAATTTTGTAACATTAACATATTTTGAAATTGTGCAAATTTTTTAGAATTTTTAAAAATATAATAGTGAATGAAAAATAGATAATTGGGTACTTCTAAATACCTCCTTTAGGTATATAAGTAGACCTAAAATAACAATTATAATATTAAAAATTACATACTTTTTGGCTTCTCTAAAATGTGTGCAATCCTATGGCTTCAATATCTTACTATTTTTAAAAAATTTTTTATAAATTGTTATTTTGTGAATAATAAATGGATTATATGGGAATTTAAACATCTCTCAACTTTGTGAATGGGTCTAGTATAACAATTTCGTTATGAAAAATTGCATACTTTTAGGGTTAATTGAGTTGGGGCATATTTTATGACTTTAACTATGAAAAGGTGAACTTACAAAAATCGTAATTACAATATTTTCATTGATTGTAGTATTTGTAGTTTTGAATATAAATTGAAAGAATTTTAGATGTTGACAATGGACCTAAGACAACAAGAGTACCTTTAACATACTTTGAAACTTCGAATTTATTTAGAAATTTTCGTATCTTCTAAAACAATAAAAGGGAATGGAAAATATATACTTGGGTATTTTTAAAAGCCTTCTTTATGTATAGACCAAGGATAACAATATTGATATTGGAAATTGCATACTTTTAGATTTCCCTAAACTGAGAGTAGTAGGTAGAATTTTTGTGTATATATTAGTTAATAGATTTGTTATTAGCAATTGGAACTGAAATAATTTAAAAATCTCCATATGCTGTGATTACAATTTCGGTATTGCAAAATGCATACTTTTAGGATTAATTGAGTTGTGACATATTTTATGGCTTTGACAATGAAAAGGTGAACTTACAAAAATTTTAATTACAATATTTATAGAAAACTTATGATATTGTAGTATTGTGGGTTTAGAAGTAAATTGAAGGGATTTTTCGATGTTGACAAAGGTCCTAGGACAACAAGTGTACCATTAATTATGTACCATTAACTTACAAAAATCTTAATTACAATATTTGTAGTAAAACTTATGATATTTTGTAGTATTTGTAGTTTAGAATGTAAATTAAAGGAATTTTAGATGTTGACAATGGACCTAGGACAACAAGTGTACTTTTAACATATGTTGAAACTTTGAATTTATTTAGAAATTTTCGTATATACCAAAACAATCAAAGGCAATGGAAAATCTATAAATAGATATTTTTAAAAGCCTCCTTTATGTATAGACCTATTTTGCAATTTTTTTTAGAACTTTTCATAAATTAAAAAAAAATAGTGAATGAAAAAATAAATAATTCGATATATTTCTAAATGCCTCATTTATGTATGGACCTAGGATAACAATATTGATATTGAAAATTTCATACTTTTAGGCTTGTCTAAACTCTGTGCTATTTTATTGCTTCAATAATTCAAGTTGCAAATTTTAGAAAATGTTAATTGCAATATTTTTAGAAAATTTTGTATATATTGTAGTTATGAATAATTATTGGACAATTTAAATAGTTTAAAAATCTCTAAATTTGCGAATGGACCTAAGACAACAATTTCGTTATAGAAAATTGCATACTCTTAGGATTAATTGAGTTGTGACATATTTTATGACTTTGACAATAAAAAGGTGAACCTATCCAAAATTTAAATGCAATATTCGTAGAAAACTTATCATATATTGTAGTATGGTTAGATAAGAATGTAAATTTAAGGAGTTTTCAAAGGTCCTAGGACAACAAGTGTACTATTAACTAACTTTGAAACTTAGCATTTTTTCCCCAATTTTTCATATATCAAAAATTAAATGATAAAATAGTGAATGCAATAATAAATAATTGGATATTTCTCAATGCCTCCTTTAGGTTAAGATCTAAGATAATAATATTGAAATTTAAATTTGCATACTTTCAGGATTCACTAAGTTGTTCTCTGCATATGGTACGGCTTTAAAAAAGAAAATTTTAAATGCAACTGTTGTAGAATATTTTGTACATATTTGTAAGTATTTTTGTTATTAGCAATTGGATTATATGGGGAATTGAAATAATTTAAAAATCTCTCAAACTTTGTGAATGAATCTAGGTTAACGCTTTCAGTATTGTAAATTGCATACTTTTAGGTTTCTTGGAATTGTTGCATATTTTATGCCGTTAATAAGGAAAATTTTAAATTGCAGAAAATTTTCATAGCAATAATTGTAGAAAACTGTTCATATATTGTGGAACTGGTCGTTTAGAATGTACATTGAAGTATTTTTCGATGTTGAAAATGGACCTAGGATAACAAGTGTACCATTAATAATGTATTTTGAAACCTTGCAATTTTTTTCAGAATTTTTTATATATAAAAAAAAATCATAAAACAGTGAATGACAATATAAATAATATGGGTATTTGTAAATGCCTACTTTAGGTATAGCCTTAGGATAACAATAATAATATTGCAAATTGCATACTTTTAGGTTTTTCTAGTCTGAGGCATATTTTATGGCTTTTAAATTACAGAGAAAATTTGAAATTACAGAAAAAATTTTGTGGCAATTTTTTAACATATTTGGTATATACATAGTATTAGTTAGTAGTTTTGTTGTTAGCATTTGCACTATATAGGGGAACTGAAATAATATAAAAATCTCTATAATTTGTGCGTGGGCCTAGGATACAAATTTCAGTATTATGAATTGCATATGTTTAGGATTCTGGCAAATGTGGCACATATTGTGGCTTTAATATAAAAAAAAAACAAATAATTATATAAATCTTTCGTTGCAGTATTTGTAGAAAACTTATCACATATAGTAGTATTGTTATTTTAGAATTCTGAATGGAGGAATTTCCCAATGTTGACAATGGACCTAGGACAACAAGTTTGTCATTTGGTTTAGCAAAATGAAAACATATGTTATAAATTGTATAGAAACTTTCCCCACATCCTCCAATTTTTTTGATATAATTTGTTTTGATTTTCTATTTTCTAAATTTACCTTTGCACCTTTAACATTTGTTGAAATATTTCGTTAAGCCGTTCTTTTTCCAACTGTTTTCACTTTTTTCTTTTATTAAATAAACACAAAAAACTTTGTATGTGAAAAAATATTAAAAAAAAAAATAAAATAAACAATAAATTTCAAATCCATTACAATTGGAATCATGCTGAAAACTACAAATTTCTAATTGTTTTTCAGAACATTTTTTTTACGATGGAAATAGATTTCTTTGGCATTCATGTAAACAAACAACAGACTAACACATTTGATGGAGATTTTCAATATTCGATTTGTGTTTTGTTTGAATTGAATTGGAAATCAGCATTTATAAACAATTCGTATTGAAAATTTTGAACAGACGCACACACAAACACACACACACACACCGAGGCATGCATAACAATACACACTCTCGCCGCACTGTGGCCCGAATACTTGAACTGAAAATAAAGCACTTGAAGTGAAAAACGAAAAATCGGTACATATTTGAATTTTTACACTTTGTTTAGATTGGAAATGATCAAGATGAAAGCAACAATAACAAAAAAAAAATATAACACGTAAATGAAAATTTAATTTTTTTTGTGGGGGGTTTTAAATAAAAACTAAACGTTAATGGGGAAAATGGTTGATATGTTTATAATAATTTTTTTGGAATAAATGGAGCATATAAAATATTTGTTGTTTTGTTTTTGGTGATGGGGAAAAACATAAGAATTATTTTAAATAAAGATTATTTAATAAAACGAAGTTTTGCTATGTTTGTTGCGTTATCTTTCATTCTTTTGCAAAAATTCCGTTTATTCAATACAATGTGGTTCGAACAACGATTTCGAGTTGGAATTTGCAACATACACTTTTTTCCAACTGTGGAGCGCATACGATTTGAATTCTTTGCGTTTTGTTTGATGGAGTGTTGAACGAATGTTATGTTGTTATTGTTTGTTTTCTCTTTAGATTTTTACTCTGGGAAGGAAATTTTAAAATTTTATTATTTAGAATTTCTGCTTTTAATTCGGATTTTTTTCTTCTATTGTTGTTTTTAATTCTTATTGTATTATTAATTTTTGCTACATATACATATATTAAGTATGTTGTTGTTGTTTTGGGAAAACTATATATTTCTCACACGATCTGTGTTTGATTTGGAATCATACGGAAATTTTCGCTGACTTAACTACACAAAACTCAATTTCATACTGAAAAAGGACGGCAAACTCTATCGAGAAAAACACCAGACAACGACAACGATGGCAGGCAGCATAGAAGAAGAATGAACACACACAGGCAAAAGCTGGGCAGGGCAGGCAGGCGGACGGGCTGTAGTCGGTCGTAAGTCGCAGTCGTAGCAACGAGTCGAACAAAACGAGCAACCAGTCGTCATCGTCGTTTGTCACAGCCATTAGAACATCGAGTGAGTGTGTTGCATTGGCATAAGGTGGTGGGCCGACAGACCGGGTCGGGCATTTCGAACAGCCAACAGCATGAAAGCAACCTCAGCCACACGCGCGCTCTCACACAAGCACACCTCAAACGAACCGAACGACCAAACAAACGAGCTCTGGCTCAGCTAATCAACGAGCCCTATGAACAAGCGAACGAACATAACACAACACTCAACCACACTGAGTTCGCCCGCACAAAGCGAGCGAGTAAAGAGGCCCAACGTCAGCGATTTCCTAAACACACCATCGAACTTCAAACCTCTGACAATTATCCGCTCTCAAGTATACTTTCGAATTTTCCTTCGAACTTGTTCATTGGGGGCGCTCTCTTCGTGAGGAATACACACATCGGAGCCATGTAACGAATCATACTTGCAACGTCCGAATAAATAAACGAACGAATGAATCAAACGAACCCTTAGCCTTATCTATACCGTTAAATACTCACACCACGACCAACGTCAACAAAAGGCGGTTTTAGAGCAAGAGCAACAACAACGTGGTCATTGCACAGTAATTCAAACCCTTCGGACGAGCACCGAGTTCAAATGATGGTCATGTGATTGTGAATATCCCACATCTTTACCGTGCGGGGTGTTAATAACACTGTGCAACACTTTGTGAAGGCTGTCCCGTTTAATAGGACGGCGGCATAAAAAATCTTCCTGAAAATAAAGAAAAATCACACAACTCAAAATTTTAGTCAAAAAATTACACTATACAACAACAACATTTGTTTTTGTGTCCGAAACCTAAAGTTATTTTTAATAGATCGAGGCATACTATTTTATGAAGCCAAAACAATTTTTTTTTATGGTAAAGTTTTTTTTTTAAATTTTTTTTCTAAAATTCCAATTTTCATTGAAGTTACCTTTAGTATTTGGACCATATTTTTTAAAGTATAAGCTCCAAAAATCCGGGAACCATTTAAATTAAATGAATTATAATTTCTAGAAATGCTTAAAACAAATGCATAAAATTTTCATTGAAGTTACCTTTAGTATTTGGACCATATTTTTTAAAGTATAAGCTCCAAAAATCCGGGATACCATTTAAATTAAATGAATTATAATTTCTAGAAATGCTGAAAACATAAATTTCACGTAGAAACGGCAGTTTAGCAGCCGTCCTTAAAACAATTAGATGTTTATACCCTACACCACACTGTGATACAGGGTATTATAACTTTGTGCATTTGTTAGTAACATCCAAAAGGAGAAGAAATAGACCCATCGTTTATTATACCGATTGACTTCGAATCACTTTCTGAGTTGATTTAGCTATGTCCGTCTGTATGTCTGTCTGCGCATGTATTCTTGTAATCAAAGTACAGGTCGGAATTACGAGTATGGTCCGATCTCGACGAAACTTTACACAACGCCCAAGGACGATCCTGAACCGATAATTTGGTTAAAATCGGTTCAGATTTACATATAGCCCCCATATATATGTTAGAACCGATTTAACATGTAAGCGCTGTAAAAACTTTATTTTATATCCGATCAGTGCGAAATTCGGCAAAAAGAGGTTTCTTATTACATGAATGAATACTGCTAAATTCGGAGAAAATTGGTTCAGATTTAGATATAGCCCCCGATTTGATATGTAAGCGCTGTAAAAACTGTATTTTATATCCGATCAGTATAAAATTCGGCAGAAAGAGGTTTCCTATTATATGAATGAACACTATTAAATTTGGATGAAATCGGTTCAAATTATATGAATAAAAGGGTTGGGCCATATTTCTCAAATCAGGATAAAATGTAGTCGACAAAGGTATAAATATACAAAACAATTATTGTATAATTTTCAAAATAAAGGGATGATCCAAAATAGAAATTGTTCCTGCAACTCCATGGTGCATTCCGCCCTTTACCCCGCTAAATAGCAAGTTTGAAAACCCTAAATTGGAAAATGTGATTTCTGAAAATTCTTAAATTTTGTGTTTCTTATTAAGCCCTTTTATTTTCTTGTTATTTAAAAATGTGCATTTCATTTTACAGTAAATTTTGTCGTATTCTTCCACCTAAGTGATTTATTATATTTTCAAAATTTAATATTAATTTAAAATTAAACCTAAAATTAACTGGTTTGGGAAAGGTTTTGTGTTTTTCTGAGATAATAATAAAATATTACATTTTTACAGAATTTAAAAAAAAACTTATTTGTGGAAGAAAAAACTTAAAAGTTATTTTTTTTTACTCGAAAAAACTTGAAAAATATGTTTAAACTTATCATCTGGTAACGCTGATGGACATACACTTAAGCCAGTGGTGCGGCCTGATGTGCGCTCCTTATTTATGATCTTTTTATACCTCACGAGTTACAGAAAATCGGTACTAGACACGAAGTTTCTCGGTATCTTCCAGTCATATCCTCTGAGATGAGTCAAGTCTGGCAACATGTCGGAACCGAAATATCGGGATCTAGCATGTGTGAAAGCTGGGCAGTGACAAAGAAAATGTTCCATCGTTTCGGTGTTTTCCCTGCATGCCCTGCACTCGTAGTTTTCTGCTAGTCCTATGCGAGGAAGATGTGCCTGTAACCTTGAGTGTCCCGCTAGAACACTCATCGTCTTACTAATCTCGATCTTGTTTAGTTTCAAAAAACTATTTGTTTTCTTCTCATTTCGGTCACTCCACAGTAGCTTTGCAGTTGCTCCTACAGTTGCTTTATTCCACACAGTTTTGTGTGCCATCACTGCCCAGTGCCTCAACTCATCCTTCGTGGCTTCGAAAGGTTTCCAATTTTTCAAGCTTATTAGTTGAAGTTCTCTGCCCGTTGAAGCCAAGCTGTTTACCCGTTCATTTCAAATCACTCCGTTGTTTTCTGGTACCCATCAAATACGCAATTGACCATTGACTGAGTAATCATTTATCGTTCTTTTACCGTCCAACACAGTTCTGAATTTGACCCTTTCCGATGTTATTGCTTTAATCGCCATTTAGATGTGAAGATGTTGGCATATTTAGGGTTTGTGGTGTTACTGAGCCAGTTCACACACTCCCTGATTGCTTGAAATACCGTGTTATGGTCAAGGAGGCGGAAGTGAAGTTCGACTTCTGGTTCACCAATAAAAAGTCCCAGACCCGTCCTTTCTCCTCGCTTGACCCATCCGTGTAGCAGCTGGTTCCCACTGGCACATGGGCCAAAGTTCCATTTTTCCACAAGCGTCTGTCTGGCACAAACGTATCACAGGTAAGCCGTTTGAATGTGACCAACTAGAGATTCAAAAATCTTCTGTTAGTACGATTTGTGGTCTCGATTTATCCATTCAACCATCACTTGTAGACGTCTTGCTGTGAGGGCTGCCTCATAATTTATACGGATGTCTATTGGTTGGATGTGCAGTTTAGTCTCCAACGCTTTTGTTGGCGCAGTTCTAAATGCCCCGCTTATGCCTAGACAGCACATACGTTGAATTTTTTGCAAAGGTATTACGTTGCACTTGTCCTTTGATGTCCACCACACTACACAGGCGTAGGTGATTATTGGTCTAATCACGCTCATGTAAAGCCAGTGAGTCATATTTGGACGTAGTCCCCATTTTGAACCAATAGCTGTTCTGCACAACGACCAACATCTGTGGGCCTTTGTAACTCTTTCTTCAAGATGATCTTTCCAGTACAGTTTCTGATCCAAGATTACTCCCAAGTATTTTACCTTTTTAGTTATAGCAATTGTCTTATTCAGAAATCGAGGCCGGGTAAAACGTGGAATCTTCGTTTGCCTTGTAAATAGACATATTTCTGTTTTGTCCCCTTGGTTGTGCCCAGTTATATGCTATGTTAAATGCCTCCTCAGTTCTTCTGCATACTAGATTTGGATGAAAGCCCCTTAGAAGTATTACAACGTCGTCTGCATAACAGACTGGTTTAAGTCCTTCACTGGTAAGGGCTTGTGACTGTGTATCGTCGTAACCCATAGAAGAGGCGATAAAATGCCCCCTGAGGTATACCACGATTTACCTTGTCTCTAATTTTTACGTCATATAACCCACAAATAATCCACATATTCCTTAGCATATTGTTGATCCAATTTTTCAGCGCCCGGTCAACCTAAAACTCGTCTAAGGACTGGATAAGTGTATCGGTCTGTACATTGTTAAATGCGCCCTCAATGTCTATGCAAACAGCAAGTGTATAATTTTTTTTACTGAATGACTCTTCTATGTGGTGCACTACCTCATGCAGAGCTGTTTCCACTGACCATCCTTTGACATAGGCATGTTGTTTGAATTTTAGCCTGTCATCCGCTATTTAACTTTTGACCATGTCATCAATTATTCGCTCCATTGTTTTTAACAGGAAAGAAGTTAGGCTAATGGGTCGATAAGCCTTTGGGGTCGTATAACTCGCCTTGCCAGACTTTGGTATAAAGACCACCCTTGATTCCTGCCAGTTTGTTATGGTATAAGAATGAGTTAGGCATTCAATAAACTCTCTAGCCAGATGAGTTGATACCAGATCCACCTCATTCTGCAGAAGTGCTGGAAATATTCCATCCGGTCCCGCAGCCTTAAAGGAAGAGAAACTCTGTTATATCCGTAATAGGTACTGGATGTAAAAAATTTTCATTCTGTAACTGTTCCTCTGTTGGTCCAGCATTACCAGTCGGAAAATGAGTTTTCATAAAGAGCCTTACGGTATCCTTTACAGTTTCCATCCTTTTACCCGTGTCATCCACCAGTGTTTCGGTTTAGACATAAGTTTTTGAGAGAAACTTTTTCATTTTAGACATGCTGTAAACGCTGTCTACCTGTTCACAGAAAAGCCTCCAGGAGTTACGTTTCGCCGATCTAATGATTTTATTGTATTCTTTGAGTCTTCTGTGGTAGTCGTCTCAATATACTGATTGTTTTTTACGTCGAGCTCTGTTGTAACGTCTGCGGACATCTTTGCCAATCGAGGGAATTTGTCCTGTCATCCAGGGTTTCTCATGGGCAGATTTCCTTTCCCGAAGTGGGCAACTATCTTCGAATGATTTTACAAGAGCCTCGGTAATCTTCTTCACATTGATATCAATGTCTTCTGCACATAGATAATCGCGTGTATGCTTAGTCCAGTCGGTCATAGCCTTATTACGGAAACTAATTGGGTTTGGCGGTGGCCGTGCAATCTTAAACCTAATGTAACGGTGGTCCGAATAGGAGTGTTCATCCGAAACCCTCCACTCATGGATCTCATCAATAAGATTTTCTGAACAAATCGTTATATATAATACTTCTTCCCTAATTTTTTTAACAAAGGTTGCAGTGTTTCCTATGTTAAGAGGTCATTTGTATTCAAAAATTCTATAAGGGCGTGTTACCTTTTATTGGTGTTAGTACTACACCAAGCGATATGATGAGAGTTGTTACAGTTACGACAGTTACTAAACATCTTTTTCCACTTGAAAGTGTCATTACCAACATTTGTAGTCCTCATAATTTCAATAAATTTAAAGTATATCCGAGTGTATACTTCAAAAATTGGTATATGGACCATATACCAAAGAAAAAATTAAAAAAAAAAAACATTTGCCATACAATTTATTTTTTCATGTTTAGGACACCAAATTACACCAGAGAATGTTAGGCGCAGCCCTTCGACAAAAATTTCGTTGCATTGCAGGAACCACGAATGAATGAAAAATAAGCCAAAAACATTATGAAAAACGGCCCAAAATCATATTTAAATTAAATTTTGTCTGAACAAGTCTAATATTGGGCATATTATGAATATATTGGGCACATCAGCTTCGCAAAAAGTCGCACCGCGAACTTCTGCCGGGTTTAAAGATGTACATGTTATGGGCAGCTATAAAATCGGGAAAGCAAAATGCTGCATCATCTGTATTCTATATTATCTCCCGGAAATACATATATCGTGATTAAGGCCGGTTCGATATAATAATTCGAACAATAGCTCCAGTTCCAAAAGTTTTCCCTATTTTGCTTGTTCGCGCAGCAAATCACTATGTGTTATTTACTTCTGAGGTGTGTGGTGTGTTCAGCAACTTTGTAGAAAACATTAAGGTCTATATTTTTGTGTAACATATTAAGTCTCTAGCTAACCCACATAACGCTAATTTTTAGCTCTATTTTAATAAATCGTAAAATCACCCAAAAAATGGGAGGGCGGGAATGAAGTGTTCCACAAACATGTTTGCCATAAAATCTTACTATATATATCAAAACAAACCAAACCCAAAAACTTAACCCAAACACCAATAAACAGTAAAATTCCAGTTAAACCCCTCTCTTCTGGTATATTTATTGCTACGATCACTGGGTCGTATGAATAACATTGCTACACAAATATTCGGAAAAGGTAACTGGAATTTGACTGTTTTTTGTGTTTTGCATAAGTTTTGGGCTTAGGTTTCTTCTGACATATGTAGTAAAGAAAAATATATAAGTTATGACCCGTTTTGTAAAGGTAAGAGAAATGCAAAAAAAATATGTTTCATATTTTTTTTGGCCATTTTGTGTGGGAGGTACCAAAAGGGGCGTGGCACTAACGCCCATTTTCAACGGATAGTGCAAAATTATCCCTTTGTTTGGGAGGTAGCCGCAGGGGCGTGCTAACTTCGCCCATTTATCCCAATGTGTTGGCGAATAATGAACTAATACTATGTGTGGAATTGCGAAAGATTCCGATAAATAGCGTAGAAGTTATTAAAAAATCAATGTTTCACTAAATTAAGGGGGGGGGGGGTCATGAAAGTGGTGCAGATAAACCTGCAGCCCTCCCACCTCTGAAGCAGCGTCGGAAGAGCTGTTGAGAGTAATGGGGAAAGAGAAGATAGACGTGGCCCTTATACAGAAACCTTGGTTGGCGAGCAACAAAGTCCGCGGTCTCAGATCACGTAATCTCACGCTCATTTCCCCGAAGATAGAAGGTAAGATTCAATGATCTCCCGCTACAGCAACGAAGACCTTACAGTAGTAGAAATGAAACGCCAGGATAAACCAATACTGGTTCTCGCATCCATGTACCTGCCTTATGAATCCGCCGATCCCCCCCAGATAAGGTATGTTCTCTGGTAAGATGCTGTAGAAGTAAAGGGCACGTCCTAATCATCGGAGGAGATGTAAACGCGCACCATACCATATGGGGAAGCACAGACATAAACAAACGAGGTGAGTCACTACTTGAATACTTATCCACTGATCTAGTTATCTGCAATAAAGGCAATAGGCCAACATTCTTTAATAAAATCAGGGAACAGGTTATAGATTTAACTTTAGTTTCAAATAGCGATTCAATAAGAATATCCAGGTGGAGAGTATAAAATGAATGTTCCTTCTCGGATCACCTTATGATACACTTCAACATAGAGTATGAAACTACTAAGGGGAAACCCTATCGTAACCCCAGGAAAACCAACTGGGATAAGTTCAGACAACTTATGCAATCTTATCCACCATCTTTTAAGTTCGTTCGTAGTCTCACAGGAGAGACGATTAAAGTTTTATGAATTTTTAAAATTGTTAAGGCAAATAGAGGTCCTACAGTTTTCAGTATAACTTTTGATTGGGTTAACGGATAAACACCAGATTTTAAACGAATATAATATGGAATATTGCTTTAACATGCTAAGTCGACTTAGCATACTTTGTAATGGAGGTATATTTATGTAAATACATGTATTTCCTTTTAAGACGAAATAACGGAAAATAATAATAATAATATTAGGTGAGTATAACACAGTACAACACATGATTTTGAGTTGGAACTGAAAGTAGCCCCAAAAATAAGAACTTCTACATTATTCGTTTAGTCAAGTTGGCTCAATTAATAGTTTAATGGCCATACGATTTCGTTTTTGCTCCAGGTGGATTTATAACAGTTTTTCTAAATTTTTTCTCGGTATACTGTACGGAATATCTCTTTTGTGTCTGAAGCAAAGTTGTAGATATTGAATAGGAGAAACAAATACGGAGCGAACCTACCCGAAAAAAGTGCATCCAGTGAGTCCCCAATCAATAAGCTGAAAAATGCTGTACAGTGTAATAAAAAACCCTGGATAATTTTAGACGTTCTTACATTTCTTATTAAAATATACGATTTTTTTGTAAAATGCTTTGGCAACCGAAGAATGGGTGAAAAAATGGTCTTAGAAGTAGTTGAATGCTATTTAATTTTTCATGCTTAAACTTTCCTGAACTATGCTAAAATATGTGGTTCAACCTCTCTATTTTTACAAACAAAGGTTTTTACCACCTTTTATGATGAGAACCGTATTATTCCATAGCATATGATCTATACCGCAAAATACTTAAATTCGTCTTAGGGCGATAACGATATGGTAAATGTTAGTAGTGGCAGTGGACACAATAAAATTTAATGTCATTAATTTCAGCGTTCGCATAATCTTATTTTCTAGACCGTCAATAACTCTAATAGGAAGGGTGCTTCTTATGACGATTTATATTACAATCTGAACCGATATGATACATTTTTACTTGGAAAGACTGTAGGGAAAATTAAATAAAAATTCATAAATTTTAGGGTGATCGGTAAAAAAATCTTTGCTCTAGAGCTCGAGAAGTTTATGCGGAAGGAGTCTCTATGTGGGGGCTATATCAAAGCATGTACCGATGTGCCACATTTTCTTTAGGGATGCTTTAATGCAAAATACACTACAACTGCTTAAGATTCAGCCAAAGAAGTTAAAAATGTGTTCTCTGGAGTGCCAAGTAGTCTAATCGAATGTTATATTTATATGGTGACTATATCACAACATGGATCGATATGACCCATCTTCAGTAGAAACGATTTAATACAATATTATATATAATTGCTTAAATTTCAGCTAAATTGGTGGAAAATAGGTTCCCTAGAACGCCAGGATGTTTGATGAAAGGGACCTTTATATGGTGGTCATATCAAAATATGGACTGATATGTCAAAATTCACTAGACTCGATTTAAGCCTATAGACGAGAGCCGTATTAATTGTACCTAAAAATTGTCGATGGTCTCCGTTTTTCATGAAACTTGATGACATTGTTATATATGGTGTTCTGATATAGTATATACAATTTTGTTGAAAAATCTTTAAAACTATGGGAGATATGTACATTTAAACATTCGAAATTGGGCAAAAAATATCGAAAAGTGCTTGCATTCGATTGGTCATAACTTTTGTTCTACGAGAGATATATAAATATTTTGTTTTAACCTAGATTCCTAAAGACTTCAGCTTTAGTAATATCGAGATGGATATTGTTTGGAAGCTGTATGACATATTTTTATTTTTAAAACACTAATTAAAATCTAGATTTTTTCAAAAAGTACAATTTTTAAATTGAACAAATTTGGACCAGATGATGACCCATATTGTGCCCTATATGTCCAAAAGAATTAATTTTGGGATCGCCGGTAGTTTGGGAGATATCAATAGAAGAATAAGATAACTTCGCAATGTTCTTATAAATGCTTATATTTTAGCCAGATATATTTAAAAATGTGTTTTCTGGAGCGTTAAGAAGAAAACATCGGAAAGGACCTAAATATGGGGACTGCATCAACGCATGAATTTTTGGTACGATTTGAAGAACTGACAATGTGTATGAAACCGATTCACTGTGGGAAAATGATCATGTGCTGTAAAAACGTGTCCACTTTTATTCCTCAGTATGTCTTGACGCAGCACTGTGCATTGTTCTCTTAACAATTTCTCTCTGTAAAATTCACTCTCTTCGTATCCCCAACATGTTTACACACAACACAACTTGTGGATTTTCTGCACGTGCATGAATGTAGGGAAGACCAGCCAGGAAGCGAGAGCAATAGAGAAACGATTTGCAGAAGAACCGACTGGAAAAAGTGTGATGCGGCTGCTGCTGTATGGCGGTGGAAACAAATTGCATGTTGTCGTTGGCATCGTCGGCATCTTCATCATCAGTCTCATGTTCGTTATCATCATCATCATCATTGGCAGCCTAACTGCAATAACAACAAACATCTGGTTGCCGTTGCTCCTGCCGCTTGTTGTTCCCTTTGCTCTTTATTGTTGTTGTTGTTGGTTTTGCCATTGAGTTGGGGTATGAACCCCTAAAACAGTAATCTCTGTTATGAGAGTTGGAGCATGCTGTTGTTTGCTGCTGCCACCGATGATGCTCCCAACCATACAACACCATGTGTTTTGTGTTTGTTGCTGTTGTCCTCCCTACCTAAGCCAACCAAGGAGGGAGAATTGTTGTCGTTGTTGCGTTCGCTCTCCTCTCTGTGTTTTCCTTTTTGTCAATTTCTTGTTGTTGTTATTGCCTTTCAACCGCTAGCTGCTGTTGCTGCTGCCTCGCTCTCTTCTTGCCATGGGTTCGTGTTGGTGGCTCTGTTGGATTGTGTTGCTGTTGCTGTTGTTCTTGTCGTCGTCGTCGGTGTTGTAGTCGTCATAGTTGTTGTAATATTTAATAAAAAGAGTGCAAACGCTCTGCTCTGTTGTTTGGATCCCGCTATTGCCACGTGTACCAGACAGAGATGGCAATATGTTGTTGTTATTCCTTCATACTTTTTCCCTTTTTGCAAAAGTTTTTCGTTACGAGGAGCACACAAATAACACAAATAATACGTATTCGAGTTGTTGTAGCTGTTGTTATTGTTGCCGCTTCGAAGGATTGTTGTTGTCGTATCAAATATATATGTATGTATGTATGTATGTGTGTGGGGGAAAAAGGTTGGCATTTTGTAATATTTAGGTTTAAATAGAATTTTATTAAATAACAAAATAAATTAATTTAATTATTTAATAAATGTTACAAATATAATAAATTAACTGAATATGAGAAGCAGTTTGAAATATTGTCCATATTTGATGACAGGTCGTTTTTGTTTCACTGGCATAGTTATATACATACATAGCTAAGCATCTGAATTTTATCATCAATCTGTCCTTTTAGATGTTATTAGACAAAATATATTAGGTGTCGTATGGGCATTTCCAGACTATGGCATATCATTCTAGCCTTCGAAACATTTCCTATATTCCTATTAATGTACACAATTTGTTTATATGACAGAAAACCCAATGAAAAAATACTTTATTTAAAAACGTTTGCTCGAACGATGTCCTTGTCTTTAAAACAAAGACATTTCATACTTTCAATTAAGACAAATTCTTTAACCTTGCCTTTAAAACATGTACATGTACAAATTAAGACAGTTTCCTTAATGTTCCAAGCATGAATCATTATTTTAAAGATAGGAAATCTCACTGTAAATAAATTAACTTTTTTTAATATTGCTCAAAAGAATTCCTTGTCCCCAGAACAAAGACATTTCGTACTTAAAATTAAGATCATTTCCTTAAGTTTAATTCATTTTTCTAATTCTAAGTATTTTTTAAAAAAAATAGGTTTTCTTCAGGGTATGGTTAATTTCGACCATATGGAACTTTAGGAACATCCACAAAGAAAATAAAGAATATTTTCATTCTTGAGCCTAAATAAATTACCCTACCAACTACTGTAAAGCTGCACACTGTAATTGGTGTATTTTGGACTTTTATAAGGACCTTCTCTGAAAAAAGGGTGGCATTGTTTGGCGTCACATACAATAACACAATGAAATAAGCTAGTTTTGTACTAACATTTATAAATGATGATTAGTATCAAGTAAAGTGTCTTTTGCTTTAAGTATAGAATGTCACTTATTTTCGGATTGGTTCAATGGATGGGACTAAGAAAATCTCATATTTTGCCATCGCTCCCTGTATAGGTTTCCGATTTCCCAACAAAGTTTGTGGTCGAATATCGCGAAAACAAGAGCTAACTTAGAAAAACCGTTATTGCCACTGGATTCAGCATGGCCGAAATAGGTCTATCCATAGAGTCTCTTTTCTGTTATATTTTTGGTCTAGCACAGTGTAATCTAAAGGAGCACATATATGGGACTATACATATTGAATAGAAACAAGTAAAAGCGTTAAGTTCGGCCATGCCGAATCTTATATACCCTCCACCATGGATAGCATGTGACCTCACAAAATAACTCAAACCTAAAGAAAATAGAGCGCCCCAGTAGGTGAGTTGGTAGCGTACTCGCCTATGTGGGTTCGATTCCCACCAGATGCTCTGGTCTGTCGCTGCAAAATCTAGCCACATGGTCTTTGTAACCCGGCTTTTCCCTGGACCGTAAAATTAGAATATAAATTTACTTTGTTTTGTAATTCATATAAATAAATAAATAAATAATAAAGAAAAAAACACAAAAAATATAGTAGTGGGAATCACAACAAGTTAGATGCTATATATGGGAGCTATATCTAAATATGGACCGATATGGCCCATTTGCAATCCCAAACAACCTGCACCTGTAAGAAGTATTTGTACCAAATTTGATCAACCTAGCTCTATTATTGCGGACTGTAGCGTGGTTACCACAGACGGACGGACGGACAGACGGACATGGCTAAATCGTCTTAGCATTTTACGACGATTAAGAATATATATACTTTATGGGGTCTCAGATCAATATTTAGAGGTGTTACAAAGGGAGTGACAAAATGAATCCTATGGTGGAGGGTATAAAAATATAGTAGATGAGAACAGTAGGAAACATACAGTAGATGATAACAGTAGGAATCACAGCAAGTTGGATGCTATATATGGGGGCTATATCAAAACATTGACCGATATGGCCCATTTGCAATCCCAAACAACCTGCAACTATAAGAAATATTTATACCAAATTTGATCAACCTAGCACTATTATTGCGGACTGTAGCGTGATTACCACAGACGGACAGACGGACATGGCTAAATCATCTTAGAATTTTACGACGATTAAGAATATATATACTTTATGGAGTCTGAGATCAATATTTAGAGGTGTTACAAACGGAGTGACAAAATGAATATACCCCCATCCTATGGTGGAGGGTATAACAAAATATATTAAGGAACACAAATTTTTAAATATTATATTTTTAAGCAAGCTAATTTTATTTTTAAATCAATAAAATTGATTTGGAACCCATGTATTAATATATTACAACAAAATATATTTGCAAACTAAATTTCTCAAAGTTTTCTTTGGTTTAAAGAGGACGCAATGCGCCATTTTTTGCAAAAACATTTCTTTCATTTCCAAAAAAATTTCCAAAAAAAATTTCAAAAAACTTTTTTACGAAAGTTTTTTTGAAAAAACCTTTGAAGACCTTTTTTCAAATTATCACAGAATATTCGTCGCACTCTTACAAGTCCAGAACCGTGGGAGACTCAATATTTGTAAAAGTTATGGACGAAACACCAAGACTAGTCTGACAATTTTCGTCTGTTTTTTCAAAACACTGCACAGTGGTACGAATTCAAAAAGGGGAATTAATTCTACCGTTTCTTAACCAAACAACCGATTGCGACCAAATTTGGCATGATAACCAAACAACCGATTGCTAACAAATTTGGCATGACAGATGAAGAGGTGTTAGTGAAGTTAAGTTTTATATTTGGGCCGCCTATGTTAGACAGGGCGGAACTAGAGGGCCTCAAAGTTGGCCACTTCAGGTGAAGAAAAGGGTCAAGCGCGTGCAACTCGTGATTCTCCTCCGCTTTATAAAATTTCTTTTTGTGTGTGTGTTCTTCTAACTGAGGTCTACAAAAACAACTTTTTACGCCTAAGAATTATCTCCTATAGTTACCGATATCTGCAATTGAAATTGAATTTTTCATTTTTTCCCTTACCCTTTGCGATATGACGAAATTTTCTATAAACATTTTTTTTGGAAATTTTTTAAACAAATTTCAAGTGGTCATAACTTTTGTACTATTGGGTGTATCAAACCAATTTTTTTCGTCATATAGGAAAATAACTGGTATTATAGTTAACAGCTTTTAACTTTAATACCAGTGCATACAAATACTTGACATTTTGTACAGTGTAAACCTTTTATTACCGTTATTTGGACGTCCCTTTCGGTACCTCTCACACAAATGGACTTTAATACCTGTCATATTTTAAAGTTATTAAATGCAATTTAAATTGATAAAATTTTAAATAAAACAAAAAAAAAATTAACTAATATTTTTTGGAGATTCAAGATGAGGGGATTCATTGGTCGGTTTACCCAACTGAACTTTCATACTTGATTGCGTTTTTTCACTCCATAGTTTTTGCTAGTCATAACTACAGCTGAATGCAATCGATGCTGGAGGGTATATACGATCCTGACAGAGCTAACTTTCCATCATTCTTACTTATTTTTAAGATAAACTGTTATTTCTGAAAAGCACATACATATTACATATTACATGTTTATATCTTTACTGTAATCAGTAAACATTTTCTAGTAAAGCTGTTGGAAAAATAATTCCAGAGAAATAAAATATGCGTTAGGAAAATAGTTTTTCCATAAATTGTTCCGCGTAATAGGAATTTTTTCTTGAACAATATTTTTCTGTGAAATGGAATCGAACATAAAAATAATAAAGAGATTTACAGGCAAGTAAATAGAATTGTCACATATGAGAAACATTGTTGATGTTAATGGCAAATTAATATGAAATTACATATAAATATAGTTAGCAAAATATTACTTCATAAACATTAACTATAAAAAAAATCTTTTATCTGCCGTATATTTACTTCCATGAAAAATTGTATTTATATACATTTAGTAGTGATTTAAGAGCATTAATCAACATTTTCAATTACTATGGACTGAAAAATAACAAACAATTTCTTTTTAACGTTCTGACATCTCCCACACGACATTTTCTTACTTGTTTTCGCTTGCGAATGCTATATTTTAATTCTATCATTCTGAAATTTGGCATATATGTGGTTCTTGGTATTTGGATAACCTGTGCTGAATAGTGAAAAAATTGGTCCAGATTTATCGGATATATGTACCATCCGATTTGAGTTTTCCCGGATACTATATTTATTCCCTACACCACATTGTGGTGCAGGTATTATGACTTTGTGAATTTGTTTCTAACACCCAGAAAAGAAGAGATAGATAGATCCATAGTTTATTATACCGATCGAGATAGAATCACTTTTTGAGACCATTTAGCCATGTAAGTATTACTTTTTGCAAAAAGTATTACTGTACTGTTTACACGTGTTTGTTATAACATATTTCCACAGGTACTATATTTTTATCAAAATATAGTGGAATGAAACTTTTTAGCATCAAGAGACTTCAAGCAGATTTTGGTACCAGAAGAAAGGTGAAAGTGTCCTCTTTGAGCCAATATATACTTTTGTACCTGCCCCGACCAGACTGTAGAACACTTTTTTAATTTTAATGAAATTACTCGGGAAAAAAATTATTGTTCTTTTTATACCCTACACCACACTGTGGTACAGTGTATTATAAGCACGGCAGATGTTTGTAACACCTGAAAATAACACAGCTAGACCCACCTTAAAGTATACCGATCGACTCAGAATCACTAGCTGAGTCGATTTAACGATGTCTGTCCGTCTGTCCGTCCGTCCGTCCGTCCGTCTGTCCATGTAAAGTTGTTCGTCGACTACAGGTTCAAATCGGTTCAGATTTAGATATAGCTCCCATATATATCTTTCGTCGGATTTGGACCTTTAGTCCTATAGAAGCTGTATTTTACATCCAATCGTTTTGAAATTTAGAATGGTAGAGTTTCTTGATTCACGAACCAACACTACCGAATTTGAAGAAAATCGGTTAAGATTTAGCTATAGCTCCCATATATATGTTTCGTCCTATTTGGCTCTTTAGTTCTATAGAAGCTATATTTTACATCCAATCGTTTTGAAATTTAGAATGGTAGAGTTTCTTGATTCATGAACCAACATTGCCGAATTTGAAGAAAATCGGTAAAGATTTAGCTATAGCTCCCATATATATGTTTCATCCGATTTGGCTCTTTAGATCCAATCGTTTTTATACCCTACACCACACTGTGGTACAGGGTATTATTTAAGTATAAAATGTCCCAAAAGTAAATTTATGTAAACAATTTATACATGAATTACAAAATTTATATATCAGAGTTATTCAATATTACGAGAGTGGTGTAGGGTATTATATAGTCGGCACCGCCCGACTTTAGCCTTTCCTTACTGGTTTTACCTATGTTTATGGTACTTATGAACAGAGTATGACGCTATACATGTAAGAAAAGGATAAAATCCAGTGGTATTCAAATACAAACTCAGTTGCAAAATTTTATCCAAGCAGAACAATCAAATTTTAGAATATTAAAAAATTGAGAACTTCAGCTATAAAGAATTATCCGAAGAGTATTTTAGAAACAAAAAGAAGGAAGATGTTTTATGTTACGTTCAAAGCAAAGTAAATTCCTCAAGCATCGAAATACAATTGGAACTGCAAAATAAAGCAAATATTTTCATCAACAATTTAACTAAGCGCTACAAACAAGATGGATGGAATAAACATAAATTTTATAAGACCTTTGCAATATGGTTAGAGGGCGAACTTAGTGTCCTAGTATCTTTAGAAGAAAATCAAAAGAATTGTGAGAGACCACCAAAATCACTCAGCAACTGTAGCGATAGATCTAAACGGCGCAAACTTATGGATATCAATGAGAAAATCGGATGTGAAACTATTGCAGAAAGCTTGTTACATCAATTGCGATCACAAAAACAACGCACAAAAACCGAAATTGTTGAAAAAGTTTTAAACGCTAGTCCTCTGAGAACATAACGGATTATTAAGAGTATTCCAACTCCAAGCATTATTTTTTGAGTTGAAGATAACAAAATACCAATATACACAGCTCAGGTTGCGTGCGATTGAAAAAGGCTCAAATCTGTATCCATCATATTATCTCATACTTCCTGCTAAAAAAGGACTGTTTGCCACCAACGGACACTACCTAGTAAACATTTTTCCGAAAAAGCAATCGAGTAGGGAATAAAGCAGCTTTGTCCGTACTAATTCCCCACTCGCTTCGCTAACCGATTCTTTTTATAAAGGGATGAGACTTCTGGAACTAATTCTGAATTGCTGAAAAAACAATGCCTTCTTTTTTCGATTTATTCACCAGGTTAGAAAAATGAAAAAAAAAAATTCTTCCGTTTTTATTTCTTTTTATTGTCTATTTTTAATTTTATTTTTATAGACTTATTTATCTTTTTTTTGTCGATCCGACGAGGATTTGAACCCTGGTTACTTGCTTCAAAACAGTGCATGCTAACTTTCTGCACCACCAAAGGTCTCGCACTTGTCAACTCTAAATTGAACTAAGTTTTTAAGGGAACAAGATTTGTTCGATAGCCTCGCTTCCTTTTGAGGATTTTTGGAATTAAGCTGAAAATTTGGCTGTTCTATTTTTAGACTCGCTTACTTTTGCGGATTTTTGGAATTAAGTTCTCCATTAGAAAATCCAGAAAAAATATAGCACATTATATTCCGTAAGGAAAAAATACAATGAAGAATTAATGTATTGGCGCCAGTTCTACAGCTACTTCAATATAATGCAATGCTTAATTGAATCTTGGCAAACGAAACTGGAAGTATTTCTGGGCGAGTCAGTTACAAATGTAACCAGTAATTTTGTACTGGGTATCAAAATCACATCCAGTTCGGCAGAGGTAAAACTTCAAGACCTATTTAACCCTTTCGCTCCATTGTATCCATATGGATACATTCAACTTTGGAGGCATCTAGCAAGCTCTAAATCAATGAATCGATTTGGATATCGATGAATAATTGTTATTTGAGGTCTTGTGCATAATTTTCATAAAAAAATTTTGGATTTTTACAAAACCGAGAAAATATAGCAATTAAAAAAAAAATTTTTTTTCTTTTTTTTTTTTTTTTGTAAAAAAAGGTTTTTTTATTTTACAAATTACATGTATATAGGACCATCTTTTTTATCAAAAACTTATCAATCATACAGAGAAATGTTTATTTTAATATTTTGCATTTATAGTTTTTTGTTTGAAAACAAAAGAAGGCTTTGCGGATTTTTTAAACATTGTATGTATCCATATGGATACAAACGTAAGTTGTGGTAGTAAACATTATACTCACAATACAAATAAAATCATTTTGCGTTTGATGCTGCTATGAAGCAGACGTTCTTTTTTTAGCTCTGATACCATTTAAATTTATTTAGAAATATGGCAAGAAAAATGAAGGACTCTCAAATTGAACAAATTTTAACCAATTTTGCTGATTCCGATATTTATGACATGGAAGAATCGGAAGAGTCTGAAGTTATAAACAACTTATATGATGCTTTTGATAATAATAACAGCTTTTTATTAGAAGAACTGTCTAGAGAAGGTCCATATGAGATCAACATACAAGATATTAATGTTGATAATAATAATGATATAGGTGATAGGGTTATTGAGATCGATGAAAGTCTTGCAGTTGATGGAACCGTTCAAGAGAGTCCCACAATTTTTCAATCTCCACAAGTTCCACTTAAAAAGGTTGACCAATTTCGTTGGAAAAAAGGTTCTTGGACTAATCCAGAGACTTCTTTTCTGAAACGTACCTAAAGAAAAATATTAAATTGCCTCTCGAGTATTTTTTGGAGTACTTTACAGATGACTTTCTTCAACAAATGGTATCTTCAACAAACCAGGCATCAATGATTAAATATGGGAAATCTCTCAATTTAACTACCGAAGAACTTCTTAAATTTCTAGCTCTAGAAATATTTATTGGTACCATTGGCTATCGGCGTTTGGAAATGTATTGGACAATGGGCACCGTAATACCGTCATTCCCAGAAAATATGACCAGGAATAGGTTCCATTCTTTGCGAAATAATTTAAAATTCACAATAGACCAACAAGGAAGCGGTAAGCTTTACAAGATTCGCCCTATAATAAATATGTTTACTAAAAAATCGTACGCTATTCCAAAAGATGAAAATCTTTGTGTGGATGAGATGATGGTTCCTTTTAAAGGAAGAACCACTCTGAGACAGTAGTACATGCCTAAAAAACCCATCAAATGGGGAATAAAGATATTTTGCCTTTGCAGCTCAAAAGGCATAGTTTATGATTTTGAGATATATCAGGGAAAAGGAACAATATTAACTGGCTCAAAGCTAGGGTTTTGCTCTGATATTGTGATTCATCTTGTAAAAACTGTTCCTGAACAAAAAAATCATAATATATATTTTGATAATTATTTTACATTTCTTAATTTGGTATTATATTTACACCAAAAAGGAATTTGGGCAACAGGTACTATAAGAGGAAATAGATTCGGCAAAGTTGATTTTAAATCTGAAAAGGATTTGAAAAAAGAAGGCCGTGGAACTTTTGACTTCCGTATAGAAAGAGTAGATAATATTTCCTTCTTAGATGGCTTGATGGGGGAATTGTGCAAATCGTGTCGTCAATCCATGGCCATGAGCCCGTTAACAAGGTGTCGAGATTTTGTGCTGAAAAAAAGAAAAGTTTTGAAATAACACAACTAAACATTGTATCAGAGTACAACATCAATATGGGAGGAGTAGAAAAAATGGATTTTATCCTTTCCTTATATAGAATTTCGATTAGATCTGGGAAGTGGACTCTTAAGATTTTTGACCACTTTATTGATTTAGTTGTATGTAACTCGTGGTTAGAATACAGAATGGATCACGAAAAAAATAATATGAAAAATAAGTATATGGACCTTCTGAGCTTTCGCAACGATATTGCGAATGGTCTTTTAGCACGGTCCAATCAACAAGCATGTTCTCGAAAGCGTGGACGCCCAACATTATGCCAAAATGAGGATATTCCAGCCAGTCCAACGACCTCCGATAAGAAACGTAAACCTACACCTTCAATTTCTGTTCGATATGACGGAAATCAGCATTGGCCAGGACACACGACGGATAAAGGTAGATGCAAAGTCAAAGGATGTAAAGGACAAACTCGATACAAGTGTTCAATGTGCAATGTTTTCCTGTGCATTCCCAATGGATCGAGAAATTGCTTCAAGGAATTCCATTATATATCCAATGAATAAATTATTGGTAAGATATTTTTTTTCAGATTATATGTATTTTATGTATTAAATGTAGATTTATGTGTTAGTTTTGTCTGTAAATGGGGATGTGATGGTTCTTCTGGACAAAAAGAATGCAAGCAATCTGTATGTGAAAGCACTTCAGATGCAGATATGTTCATGGTGCATTTGTGCCATTGCCACTACATACAAGAATGCGATTTATGGAACACATACTTAAAATCAGTTATGATTTGGATTTTGGACCTACAGGATCTATAAGATACAATGACACCAACAATTATTTAAGAAATTTAAAAAAGAATCATGCTTAGGATGAATTTCTCAAATGTGAGTTGATTATAGACCAGCCAAAACAAGGATCAGGCAATACCAATGATGGGAATACAGCAAGAAGGTTCTTTTCTGATCCCGAAAAAGCATCTGAAATAACTGGTGTTGATATAAATCTCATTTCAAGATTTAAAACAATTATCGATGTACTTGCGTGCCATAAACAAATTGATGCTGAAAAATTTAATGAATACACCAAGGAAACTGCACGAATATATAATACCAAATATTCATGGAGAAATGTGTCTTGAACAGTTCACAAAATTCTTTATCTTGGAGGAGATGTCATTAAGCATCATTTGGTACCAATCGTAGATCTATCAGAGGAAGCCCAGGAAAAAATAAATAGGGATTACCGGTTTTATAGAGAGCGCAATACCAGAAAAATATCTCGAAATTGTACAAACGAAGATCTATTTAATATTTTGTGGGCAACGTCAGATCCCCTCATCTCCAGCATTCGAAATCAATGGAAAGTAGAACATCGGGACTTCGATGAAGATGCAAGAGTAAATGCTTTCCCTTAATGTTGTTCAAATAAAAAATAAATAAATGTCGAGGAAATTTTTTTGTCGAAAATTTTTATACCCTACACCACACTGTGGTACAGGGTATTATAAGTTTGTTTCACGGCAGATATTTGTAACACCTTAAAATAACACAGCTAGACACACCTTAAAGTATACCGATCGATTTAGAATCACTACCTGAGTCGATTTAACGATGTCCGTCCGTCTGTCCAAGTAAAGTTGTTCGTCGATTACAGGTCGCAATTTCACTCCGATCGTTCTGAAATTTTGCAGTTTAGAGTATTTCGCGGCTGTTAAGATCCCTATTGAATTTGATTGAAATCGGTTCAGATTTAGATATAGCTCCCATATATATCTTTCGTCCGATTTGGCCCTTTAGTCCTATAGAAGCTGTATTTTACATCCAATCATTTTGAAATATAGAATGGTAGAGTTTCTTGATCCATGAACCAACACTACCGAATTTTAAGAAAATCGGTTAAGATTTAGCTATAGCTCCTATATATATGTTTCGTCCGATTTGGCCCTTTAGTTCTATAGAAGCTGTATTTTACATTCAATCGTTTTGAAATTTAGAATGGTAGAGTTTCTTGATCCATGAACCAACACTGCCGAATTTGAAGAAAATCGGTTAAGATTTAGCTATAGCTCCCATATATATGTTTCGTCCGATTTTGCCCTTTAGTCCTATAAAAGCTGTATATTACATCCAATCGTTTTGAAATTTAGAATGGTAGAGTTTCTTGATCCATGAACCAACACTACCGAATTTGAAGAAAATCTGTTAAGATTTAGCTATAGCTCCCATATATATGTTTCGTCCGATTTGGCCCTTTAGTTCTATAGAAGCTATATTTTACATCCAATCGTTTTGAAATTTAGAATGGTAGAGTTTCTTGATTCATGAACCAACATTGCCGAATTTGAAGAAAATCGGTAAAGATTTAGCTATAACTCCCATATATATGTTTCATCCGATTTGGCTCTTTAGATCTAATCGTTTTTATACCCTACACCACTCTGTGGTACAGGGTATTATTTAAGTATAAAATGTCCCAAAAGTAAATTTATGTAAACAATTTATACATGAATTACAAAATTTATATATCAGAGTTATTCAATATTACGAGAGTGGTGTAGGGTATTATATAGTCGGCACCGCCCGACATTAGCCTTTCCTTACTGGTTTTTGTATGCATTTAGTGGAAGTTTATGTCAATTTTCCAAAAATGGACGGAATCGGACCAATGGGCGTGGCCCCGGCCATATAAGTCATATTTTGAAATTGAAATATTTTACACAATTTATTAGCTAGAGTTCTGTAGTTTAGTGTATATGTATCTGGTTATAGCCTACGTGATTGTTCCAAAAATATCAAATTTTGAAATTGAGATATCTTACACAATTTGTTAGCGAGAGTGATGCAATTTTGTGCATATATATCTGGTGGCAGTCTACGTGATTGGTCCAGAAATGGACGGGATGGAAAATCTTAATCTGGGGCAACGATGTGGACCGGGTCCAGCTAGTATTATATAAATCTGAGCAAATCATTTTTATTTGAAAATCAATAAAATTTATTTGGAACGCATATATTACTTATAATATATTACAACAAAATATATTTAGGTCAGAATATTTAAAATCGACCTATGTAGTCCAGCCGTTCGAGATCAATTACAAATTGCGTAAAACACAAAAACTCATTTTATTTGAATTTTTTCAAAAATTAAAATGCCCGTAAAATATTAAAAAAATTTTTTTTTGATAAAAATGATAGCGATATCTTATTTTACCTATTTGTAACTGCTTATAAACATTTTAGCCAAAAATAAACTACATAGGTCGATATTAAATGTTCTGACCCATTTGCAAACTCATTTCCTCAAATAAAATATGGGTTTATATACAAATAAAATTATTGTATATGAATTTCTCCATACATACGAAAACAGATTTTTAAAACGATGTAGATTTTTCGAATTTAATTTAATGGTTAAATTTTAAGGGCCGATGTTGAATTTAAATAAAACACAAATTATTTAGGAAATTATTGTCATTTCTTTTTATTATGATAATATTGGTATGGTTCAATTATGTATGGAACAAAATATTGGCAAAATGCCCGCCGCGACCTCGGCGGCACAACTCAATCCGATGGTCCAAATTTTCGCTGACGCTAAGGCATAATTGATGTTCTATGCCGTTAATGTGCCGAATTATCTCATCCTTTAGCTCTTGAATTGTTGCTGGCTTATCGACGTACACCTTTTCTTTCAAAAAGCCCCAAAGAAAGAAGTCCAACGGTGTCAAATCACATTATTGGCGGCCAATTGACATCGCCACGACGTGAAATAACACGGCCATTGAATTTGTTGCGCAAAAGAGCCATTGTTTCGTTAGCTGTGTGGCAGGTTGCACCGTCCTGTTGAAACCACATATTGTCCACATCCATATCTTCCAATTCGGGCCATAACAAGTTCGATATCACCTCATGATATCGCACACCATTCACAGTAACTGCCTGACCGGCTTCATTTCGAAGAAGTATGGCCCGATGATGTCGCCAGCCCATAAGCCGCGCCAAACGAACTGGGCGAGCATGCACAGGTGTTTTCACATCTCCTACAGACCCGGTTTGCTGAAATTTGCGCACAATTCTCCCAATTGTGGACACATTTGATCGATTATGCTGACCAAAAAAACCTCACGAAGTGCACGAAATGCATTTTGATTTGAACGCCCATTTTCGCAAAAGGATTAAAAAACTTTAACGCGTTGCTCGATTGTGTATCTTTCCAAATTGAGTTAGTCTGAAATTGAGAAATGTCAAATGAAATTCAGAAAAAAACTTGACGTTTAGGTGTGTTTCACATTCAACATCGGCCCTTAAAATTTAACCACCCTTTACATTACAATTTAAAATGACACAAGAATCAGTAAAATTTACTTTAAAGCACAAATTTTTGATTTCCAAGGCATATTGTATCATTATGCAAGATTATTCGATTTCAAATATAATGGAATTTTACGAACATTTAAAATTTCCGAAAAAATTAACATTAAATTACTGAAAAACATAAAACTTGTCTTAAAATTAAGCTATTGATATATTTTTTGAATACATGCAAATAAATATTTGTTTCGTAAATAATAATCCCAAATAAAAACAAGTAAGGAAAGGCAGAAAGTCGGGCGGGGCCGACTATATAATACCCTACACCTCCCTAACAATGCGATAAAGGTTATTGTGATAATAATTTGAAATAATTGGTAAATGGGTAAGAACATATATATGCGGATACATCTAATTCTGAACCGCTAAATTAAGCAATATTCTTTCCTAAATTGAGAAACATCTTTCTGGAGAATTTTGTAATGATCGGAAGTAAAGTACAACTTCTATAGCGCTTTGTAACCAAATCAGGAGGAACATATATATGGAGCTTATACATAAATCTGAATCGATTTTCCCTGAATACGCATTCATGTAAAATAGAAACCTCTTTCTGTCGAATTTCGTACTGATCGGATATAAAATACAGTCTCTACAGCGCTTGAATGTCAAATTGGTGCTAACATATATATGGGGGCTATATCTAAATCTGAACCGATTTTCTCCAAATTTGGCAGTATTCCTTCGTGTAATAAGAAACCTCTTTCTGCCGAATTTCGTACTGATTGGATATAAAATACAGTTTCTACAGCTATTGAATTTCAAATCGGGGGTAACATATATATGGGGGCTATATCTAAATCTGAACCGATTTTCTCCGAATTTGGCAGTATTCCTTCATGTATTAAGAAACCTCTTTCTGCCGAATTTCGTACTGATCGGGTATAAAATACAGTTTATACAGCGCTTACATTTCAAATCGGGTGCAACATATATATGGGGGCTATATATAAATCTGAACCGATTTCCCCCAACTTTTGTATTGTATCTAAATGTATCACGAGACTACTCTCTGTCAATTTTTGTACAAATCGGTTACAAAATGTTGCTTATACAGTGCATATATGCCAAATCGGATGTACATATATATGGGAGCTATATGTAAATCTGAACCGATTTTTTTGATTACAAGAATACGTCTACAGACAGACAGACAGACGGACAGACAGACGGACATAGCTAAATCGACTCAGAAAGTGATTACAAGTCGATCGGTATAATAAACAATGGGTCTATCTCTTTTCCTTTTGGGTGTTACAAACAAATGCACAAAGTCATAATACCCTGTACCACAGTGTGGTGTAGGGTATAAATATTAGGACGGAAACAAAGATTTGTTTACAACAATATCTTCCCAAATATGTATGTACAAAATAATATATTTAGAGTGTACCTAAACATTTGTATATTTCAAGCAGAAATTGCTTGGGACTATGTATGTACTACAGAAGCGATTTTTTTCAGCGTGTACCCTTTTTTCATATATTGGTTTATCTGTTCACCAAGTTTCAAGAAAACCGGTAAACGCCCTTTAACAAAATTTTTCAGTAAAGCCCGGTACTAACTCAAGTGCAAATCTGTTGAACTCCCCTTCAAAGTAACGTAAGCAATATGTTGGGCCACACATTTCGATTTACGGTGAACTATTTTTATCTTATTTTATTTATTTTTATAAATATTAGCAAATATGACATTCTTTAGAAAATTTTTAATTTTTGAAATAAGTCGTCACAGCATTACGCTGCAAAGCCTTTTCTATGGCATGCCAATTCTACTAAATTTTTTTGAATTAAAAAAAAAATGAGGAAAATAGGGCGAAATTTAGATCAAAATTGTCACGTTTCATAACAAGAAAAAACAGTAAGAAAGAGCTAAAGTCGGTTGGTGCCGAATTATATGCGGGAGCTAAACCTACATCTTTTTCGCTTTTAGTCAAATTTTATTAAATCTAATCAGTTAGTGATTCCGAGTCGATCGGTGCTCTTTAACGTGGGTTTAGTTTCAGTACTTTTAGGCTATACACTTAATGGTAAATACATATACCTGACTTAGTTACAATATATAATTGATTTATGGTCGTTTGGTGTGTTTACAATATGTAATTGATTTAAAGTCGTTTCATGACTTCCAAGATCTAATTAATTTAAAGTCGTTCCATGACTTTAATTGAAGTATATGATGTACTTATTTCAATGATCATTGTCTTTGGTGTCAAATCAAAGCCAAAATCATAAAACTTAGGATAGTTTTATTGATTCTCAATACACTTTTTTAGGTGTATAAACGACTTGGCCCGATCCGTCTTTGAACTTTCCTTACTATACCATTTCCAAATGTAGTTCAGAAAAAATCAATTTAGGTTCAGAATTCGTCACTTAAAATTCAGAAATTCCATATGAAATTCAGAACTCGTCACTTGAAATTCAGATTTTCCATTTGAAATTCAGAAGTCGTCAATTGAAATTCAGAAATTCCATTTGAAATTCAGAACTCGACATTTGAAATTCAGAATTTTTCATTTGAAATTCAGAACTTTTCATTTGAAATTCAGAAACTATTAATTGAAATTCAGAATTTCTATTTGAAAACAATAAAATATATTTTTAATTTCATGGTTTTCTCACTTTGGAGTTGATCTGAAGATCAAAGAGTTCCTTTTAAGTCAAGCAAGTTGTTTTGAATAGTCAAGTGAAAAGAAAACGTCCTTGAAATCAAACACCAACCAATGACGTTTCGGATGTGGTTTGTCAAATCCTCGGATGCAGTAGCGTTGTTTTTTTAGCCTATGGTCCACTTGTTAATATCAAAGTTATTTATAATTTACATACGAGTATGGGAAATACTTTGAATTAGGAACCATCTCAAGTCAATCGTATGCCAGCGTAGTTATTATTTAGGTATAAGAACATTTTGCAATGGATTTGACTGAAGTGAAAAACGATTTGAATCTGACTCGAGAAAGACCTCATCCAATCATACGCTTTCATATGAACCATTGTCAAAGACTTCCCTAATTCTGACAATTCACTCCACTCTTTTGCCCCATTGATGAGAAAAGCTGTCCTGTGTTGGTCAATTTGTATACCCTACACCACACTGTGGTACAGGGTATTATGACTTTGTGCATTTGTTTGTAACTCCCAAAAAGAGAAGAAATAGAACTATCGTTTATTATACCGATCGTCATAGAATCAATTTTTGATACGATTTAGCCATGTCCGTCTGTCTGTCCGTCTGTCTGTCTGTCTGTCCATGTATTCTTGTAATCAAAGTGCAGGTCGTATTTATGGTCCGATTGTGATGAAATTTAGCACAGTGCTCTTTTTTAGCCCAAGGTAGATCCCTATTGAAATTGGTTAAAATCGGTTCAGATTTAGATATAGCCCCCATATATATATGTTTCAACCGATTTGACATGTTAGCGCTATAGAAACCCTATTTTATATCCGATCTGTACGAAATTCGGCAGAGAGAGTTTTCTTGTTACGTGAATGAACACTACCTAATTCGGGGAAAATCGGTTCAGATTTAGATATAGTCCCCATATATATGTTTCAACCGATTTGACATGTTAGCGCTATAGAAACCGTATTTTATATCCGATCTGTACACGCTGAAAAAAAATCGCTTCTGTAGTATATTGTTCTAAACATATTCTGCTGGAAACGTACATATGTTTAGGGTACACTCCAAATATATAATATTTGACACTCACAAATACAATATGTTTGTGAGGATGTTGTTCTAAATAAAATTATGTTTTCATCCAAATATTTTTTTTTTAAATAATATTTCCAAAACAATGATTAATTTGTATTTAAGTATTTTGGCAATGTATTGATGCCATCATTTAAAGGAAAGTTTTCAAGGAAAGCTTTTTTTTAGAAATATAAGGTTTAATTTTTTAGAAATTGTATATGTTTGAAAAATTATATTAAAATTTAAATCGTATAATCTTGGGTAACGACAAATAGCATTGATGGATTGACAATTGGACGATTTATAAATTAAAAATTATAAATTAAAACAAAAGAAAATGCTGCTCACGACTTTTTTACCTGTAAAGTATAACACAAAATCTAGGAAAAAATAAAATTAAAAATTGCCAAAGTCAACAAAGTCTTAAAATTGTTTTAAATATAATGTATTTGGATAAATTCTTAAACAATATCTATGTTTGATTGTAAACACATATTTTACTTGTGACAGTAAGTTCGCAAATATATTTTGTTGTAATATATTAATATATACGTTCCAAACAAAATTTCTTGATTTTCAAATAAAATATATTTGTTCAAAAATATATAATATTTAAAAAATTTGGTTCCAAGTATATTTTCCTTGAATTCAAACATATCAAAAATGGCGATTTTCCTCCGTGTACGAAATTCGGCAGAGAGAGTTTTCTTGTTACGTGAATGAACACTACCAAATTCGGAGAAAATCCGTTCAGATTTAGATATAGCCCCCATATATATGTTTCACCCGATTTTACATGTAAGCGCTGTAGAAACCGTATTTTATATCTGATCAGTGCGAAATTCGGCAGAAAGAGGTTTCCTATTATATGAATGAACACTTTTAAATTTGGATGAAATCGGTTCAGATTTAGATATAGCCCCCATATATACTTTACCCCCGATTTGACATGTAAGCGCTGTAAAAACTTTATTTTATATCTGATCATTATGAAATTCTTTAGAAAGAGGTTTCCTATTATATGAATGAACACTTTTAAATTTGGAAGAAATCGGTTCACATTTAGATATAGCCCCCATATATGCGTCATCCCCGATTTGACATGTAAGCGCTGTAGAGACTGTATTTTATATCCGATCAGTACGAAATTCGACGGAAAGAGGTCTTTTTACATGAATGAGTATTCAGGGAAAATCGGTTCAGATTTATACATAACCTCCATATATATGTTCCTCCTAATTTGGTATCAAATCGCTATAGAAGTTGTACTTTACTTCCGATCATTAAAATTTTCCAGAAAGATGTTTCTCAATTTAGGAACGAATATTGCTTAATTTTGCGATTATCGGTTCAGAATTAGATAATATGTTCCTACCCATTTACAAATTATTCCAAATTCTTATCGCAGTGACTCTTATCGCATTGTTAGGGAGGTGTAGGGTATTATATAGTCGGCCCCGCCCGAATTTCTGCCTTTCCTTACTGGTTATTATTACAAATGCCCATTTGTTCCTATAAAATTATGTTTGGCCACATAGAAGCTGGTTTCACTTGCACCACTTAAATCCCAATCCACGACCAGCCATGCTTTTTCGGGCTGAAGATGTATGTATATGAGTTTAAGCCTACATACTTAATTTCACATTAAAATGTTCTGAAAATCTAATTTCTCAATTTCAAGTGAAGAATTCTGAATTTCAAATGAAAAGTTCTGAATTTCAAACGAACAATTCTGAATTTCAAATGTCGAGTTCTGAATTTCAAGTGTCAACTTCTGAATTTCAACTGACGAATTCTGAATTACAAATGGATATTCTGAATTTCAATAGAGGAGTTCTGAATTTCAAATGTAAAATATGAATTTCAAATGAGGACTTCTGAATTTCAAATGTAGAATCTGAATTTCAATTGAGGAGTTCTGAATTTCAAATGGAAATTCTGATTTTCAATTGACGAATTCTGAAAATTAAATGGAAAATCTGAATTTCAAGTGACGAGTTCTGAATTTCAAATGGAATTTCTGAATTTCAGTTGATATTTTCTGAATTACATTTGGAAATGGTGTAGTTTCAAATCAGAGTTTTTTGTTTCCATAAAATGAACTTTTATATTTTAGTGTAATTTGATAGCTGATATAAATTTTTCATATAAAGAATAAAATTCCAAGACAAAAATAAAAAAAGGAAAATAAGTAAATTATTTAACGATTAAGTACTAAATGTTTGTTTTTGTCGTGAGATAAAAATATCTTTTAGTAGAGCAGAATCTTAGAAAATTGAAAGCCTATTTTCTTTATTTAGAAAATCACTGAAGTACCTAATTTCACCGACAATTATACAAATTTCATAATAATTTTTCCAAAAACAGAATTTTTGGTTCGCCCAAATGTGTCAGATTTGTCTGTATTTTTTTTTTTTCAAAAAATTAAGGAACCATATGGAAACTTTTCTCATGGCTTTTTTGTCACAATGTACATACTTAAGTTCTCTACTTTTATAAAGACTTTAGAAATGCAATACTTATTTCAAAATAATGAAAAATTTTTAATTCTCTTTTTCAAACAATTATGAAAAATTCCATAATTTTCTTCATCAAGAAAAACGAATGATTTAAATAAAATTTTTCACAGCAACATTTTAAAAGGTTTCTCTCCTTAATCCTCTAAATTTATAACTTTTATTGCACACACAAATTACCGCAAATCAGTAGCAATTATTGCCATAATAAATTTTCTTTACAAAAATATTCGCAAAATATGTATTTTTGCGTTTTCAACAATCAAATGTAAACATTGACACCCACCCGCCCGATTTGTTGTATTTGTAATAATTTCTTTTTCATATCTAGAGCTTCGTTTTGTTGTTTATGCCTTACATTTTAGTTTTGGGTTTTTCTTATTTGAAATTTTCCATGAAAAGGAGAAAATTAGAGAGTACAGCAAAGTAAAATAACGCAAGGGAGAGAGAGTGCGAGAGCAAAGCCATGTAGTTTCCACAATATGAATGAATCAGTAAATTTGCCGCTATTTTAGCGGCGAATAAACAGAGAGTTAAAATGCAGCATTTTTCTCTCTAACTCATTGCACCCTATTTCTCTACTCTCTCTGTTTGAGATTTAGAGCGATAGAGTAGTTGATTTGTTGTTACAGTAATAGTAATGGAGTGATAACTGTTTTGTTTTGGGAAAATTCCACTCTTGTTTTTCCTGCTCACTCTCTGTCGTGGATGTTTTCTCTCTTGAGTTAAATTCGCACGCATAATTTTGTAATGTGGGCTTTTTGCTTGCCATGGTTGTTGTTCTTATTTTCCTTTGAAACTCACGCAAAAACAATTGTTCTTAATGAGAACACTGCCTGAGAGTGGGAGTCTCATCGTTGTAATGCTCTTCGTTCTGTGTGTTTGTATGCGTATTCGGTTGGTATGGGTGGGATGGAATTGTTTAGTTGTTATTGTGTTCTTTTGCCCTGTGTCTGTATTTTCCAATTTGCTTTCACATGAGAAGCAACAATTTTCAATCTATATATATAAAGAAGAATGTGTGTTTGTTTGTTTGTTTGTTTGTTGGTTTGTTTGTTTGTTGGTTTGTTGGTTTGTTTGTACCGTATAGACGTCTAAACGGCTGGACCGATCTTCTTGAAATTTTCACAGAATGTACATGTGTGGGGCGTGGTGAAAATAGGGTACTTGAATTTTCGATATATCAAGTGGGCGTGGCCCCGCCCACATAAGACAAATTTTAAAATTGAGATATCTTGCACAATTTGTCAGCGAGAGTGCTGTAATTTTGTACATATGTATCTGGTGGCAGTCTACGTGATTGGTGAAAAAATGGGCGGGATCGGGCCAATGGGAGTGGCACCGACCCAAATTTAAAAAAAATGTTATATCTTGCCCAATTTGTTAGCGAGAGTGCTGGAATTTTGTGTATATGTATCCGGTGGCAGTCTACGTAACTGGTCTAAAAATGGGCGGAATCGGACCAATGGGCGTGGCACCGCCCATATAAACCAAATTTTGAAATTGACTTATCTTGCACATTTTGTTAGCGAGAGTGTTGCAATTGTGTGCATATGTATGTGGTGGTAGTCTTCGTCATTGGTCCACAAATGGGCGGAATCGGACGAATGGGCGTGGCCCCGCCCATTTAAGCCTATTTTGAAATTGATATATCTTGCACAAATTTGTAGCGAGAGTGCTGTAGTTTTGTGCATATGTATCTGGTGGTAGTCTACGTGATTGGTCCAAAAATGGGCGGAAACGGACCAATGGGCGTGGCACCGCCCATATAAGTCAAATTTTGAAATTTAGATATTTTTCACAATATGTTAGAGAGAGTGTTGTAATTCTGTGCATATGTATCTGGTGATAGTCTACGTGATTGTTCCAAAAATGCCTGGGATCGGTCCAATGGGCGTGACCCCGCCCATATAAGCCACATTATGAAATTGAGATATCTTGCACAATTTTTTATCGAGAGTGCTGTAATTTTGTGCATATGTATCTGGTGGTAGTCTACGTGATTGGTCCAAAAATGAGGGAGATCGGAATAAGGGGCGTGGCCCCGCCCATATAAGCCAAATCTTGAAATCGACTTATCTTGCACAAATTTTTAGCGAGAGTGCTGTAAATCTGTTTATATGTATCTGGTGGTAGTCTAAGTGATTTGTTCAAAAATGGGCTGGATCGGATCAACGGGCGTGGCCCCGCCCATATAATTAAAATTTTTAAATTGAGATATCTTGCACAATTTTTTGGCGAGAGAGCTGTAATTTTGTACATATGTATATGGTGGTAGTCTACCTGATTGATTTAAAAATGGTCGGGATCGGACAAATGGGCGTGGCCCAGCCCATATAATTAAAATTTTAAATTGAAATATCTAGAAAATTTTGTTAGCGAGAGTGCTGTAATTTTGTACCCTTATATATGGTGGTAGTCTACGTGATTGTTCCAAAAATAGCCGGGAGCGGACCAAAGGGCGTGGCCCCGCCCATATAAGTCAAATTTTGAAATAGAGATAATTTGAACAATTTTCCAAAGAGAGTGCTGTAATTTTGTGCATATGTATATGGTGGTAGTCTATGGTATTCGTCAAAAAATGGGCGGGATCGGACTAATGGGCGTGGCCCCGCCCATATAAGCGAAATTTTGAAATTAAGGTATCTTGCACAATCTGATTGCGAGAGTGCAGTAATTTTGTGCATATGTATCTGGTGGAAGACTACGTGATTGGTCTAAAAATGGGCGGGATTAGACCAAAGGGCGTGGCCCCACCCATATAACCCAAATTTGAACTATCTTGCACAATTTAGTAGTGATAGTACTGTTATTCTGTTTATATGTATCTGGTGGTAGTCTACGTGATTGTTCCAAAATGGCTGGGATCGGTCCAATGGGCGTGAGCCCGCCCATATAAGCCACATTATGAAATTGAGATATCTTGCACAATTGTTTATCGAGAGTGATGTAATTTTGTGCATATGTACCTGGTGGTAGTCTACGTGATTTGTCCAAAACTGGGCGGAATCGGATCAATGGGCGTTGCCCAGCCCATGTAAGCAACCTTATGAAATTGAAGTATTTTGCACAATCTATTTGCGAGAGTGCTGTTATTTTGTGTATATGTGTCTGGTGGAAGTCTATGTGATTGGTCTAAAAATTAGCGGGATCAGATCAAAGGGCGTTGCCATAGTACTGTAATAGTACTGTAATTGTGAGATATTTTGCACAATTTGTTAGCCATAGTACTGTAATTCTGTTTATATGTATCTGGTGGCAGTCTACGTGATTAGTGCAAAAATGGGCGGGATCAGACCAATGGGCCAAAGCCAAATTTTGAAATTGAGATATCTTTACAATTTCTTATCGACAGTGCTCTTATTTTATGGAGATGTTTTTTGTGGCAGTATTCGTTATTGGTTCAAAAATGGACGGGATTGGAAATCTAAATCTGGGGCAACGAAGTGGATCGGGTCCAGCTATATATATATAAATCGATGTGTGTATATTACGTATAGAATCCAAAACGGCTGGATCGGTTTTGATGAAATTATCAGGGAATGTTCAGATAAGCCTAGAGCGTGACATAGGCTTTATAAGTTCTTGATTGATGGGACGTGGGTTCGCCCATATAAGCCAATTTTTGATTGCTACTGTCCGTACCTACGAATAGATTAACGAGATTCCTACTGTCCCTATCGGAAATCTGATGTCTGGTGCAACGAAGTGGACCGGGTCCAGCTAGTAAATAATAAAAAGGACTTTGTTGTTGATGATGATGTTGAAGGCAGAAAAACACCGGCTTCGTATATACAATACAGCCATATGTACGAGTATATATAGGGAATATCCTTGTCAATTTAAAGTTTTGTTTAGAAAGAAAATTATGTAGAGCTTCTCTGAGTATATATGTATATAACCTACAAAGTACATATGTGTATATATAAGTATAACGTTGTAGAATAGAAAGGGCAAAATCAATAAAAATCCCTTAAAAAACGCATCATCGGGAAATCAGACTTTGGTTTCCACCACCCCTTAGACGATTTTACTCTCTCTCCGTCTCTCCCTTCGGTTATCCTCATCCTTTGCCTATACCTCGGGCAACTTTTAACCAGCGAACTTTGACGTTTAAATAACAATCAAAGTCTGCGTTTTTTTGATTATCCTGCAATTTTGTAAAATTCTTTTCTGTCTAATCTTTACTGGGCCATCATTTTTTGTAGGTACAATGTATTTTTTTCTCTTTTCCTTTTAGAAATTTGTTATTGTCCTGACGCAACGCACGACTGGACATGGACGTCGAACGTGCCTGCCAGAGTTCGTCAACGCATTGCCATTTGAAGTTATTGTGTCCTTGTTTATGCTGGACCAGGTTAATTTCAGTCCAAAGTTCTACATTGGTTATCGGTGTGCGTGATTTTTTTCCCCATCTCCATCTGGAAACATTCGTTTGGTCCTCTTGTCCAGAGACCTTTTCCGTTGCGAAGCACTGTTTCCATATACATACATATATATATATAACATATAAAAATGCTTTCGATGTTACGTATCCTTAAAACTGTATGCGTGCCTTTCTCTATGATTGTGTGGACTACAAGTGGGTCTTTTCTGTCATCCATCGTTTGGTACATTGTCTTCCCTTTGCAACATTAACAGATGATGAACCGATGAAGATGCGGAGCAAACAAGTTGGGAAGCTTCGTTGTGAATACAAAAGGATATGTGTCACTGGGATAGTTAACCTTTAACAGGACAACAGTTTTATTTCTGTTCTTCTTTCATCTTTGGCTTCTTTCATGCCATTCCTCCTTATCAAAAGAAGAAAGCAAAAAAAATTAAAGACTTAACAAAAGGTACCAATGAAATGTATTTGAACAGAAAGAGAGAGGATAGAGTTCCGACCATCCGCCACAAAACAAGATGTGCTATTAATAGAACTACAGGACTAATTAGAAGAGTGAATTGTCATTGTGAAATACTAGAACAATTGCACAACTGGACATTGAGTCAAAGCAAAGGGCAATTATAAACTCAGCATGGGGTAAAAATTGAGGGTGATTAGAAAAAAAAAAGAATATGGACGATGTGAATTTTTATTATTAATTTATTCATAATGGATGTTTTTTAAAGAACTTTAAATTAATACTCGTATATCGTTCATTCCATATTAAACCGAACGATTTGTGGAAAAAATCTGGTCGACATTGCCGATTGCCTTGAAAATTTGTATATGAGTTTTAATATGGAAATGAATCATCTTGTAGTTGGCGAGAAAAAAACCAAATTTTTTTTCAGATGTTATAAGCATCTGAAATCTGAAAAATTTTAAAAGGTGTATTCCCGATGTTATGTATTATGCAAACGCGTGGACGGATTTTTACAAATGATGGCTCGTTCGTAAGGTCTTGACTTGTACTTTAAAGTGCATAATGCAGCTTAATTGAAAGTTTTTAAATGCATCAGTTGCATATGCAACTTTATTTTGCATCTTGCACATCAATGACACCAACTTAAAATTCTGGGGAAAATAAAGCAATTTAGCCTCATTTGTTAACTCATTCCTTAACTGACTGATTTCAAGATGGCGCTCAGCCTCGTTCTCTTTTAAAACAATATGTATTTACAAAAAATGCCAATGATTTTCCTTTGTAAACTATAATAAATATTAAAATTACAAAATAGACAGAAACATTTCAATAAAAAATAATTTCCATTTCTGAAATTTTTAAGTAAAAATGCTTTTATATAAACACTGAAGAAAACACCAGATTAAAATTTACAAGATCAGCTCGGATTAGATAGGGCTCCATGCCTATATTTATTTCACATATCTATCTATGTTGGTGTTTTCCTGGTCCAGTATGCAAATTACAATCTACAAACGCCTTTTTAACGCGTTCATTTAGAATACTCGTATATGGGGCTACATAACTATATTTTTCACAGAATTTTAAGTTAGTGTCATTGGTGTGTAAAATGCGAATTAAATTTGCAGATGCATCGGATGCACTCAAAAACGTTAACGACGCTAACATAAATTCCTGCTATTAAAAATAGAACTTACGACGTTTAAAATAAGCCTTCTTTTGTGAAAATCCGTCCACGCGATCCGAAAATACAGAACTCGAAACGTACACCCTTTGAGAATATTTTCCTATTTTCTCAGGTTTCAGATGCTAATAACATCTGGAAAAATTTGTTCTAATTTTTTTTGGCCAACTACAAAATGTTTTGTTTTGAGCAAAGAATCGATATGCCAATTTATTTTGAAATCAGGAATGGTGACCCAAAAATGGAGTTCGGTTTGATATGTAAAACAAAGAAAACAATTTTATATCAACTAAACTGGCTTTATTGTTTGTACGTATTGTATTGAATGTACAATGTAATGTCATTAATGTTTAAATATGATTCAGGCCACGGCTAGCGCGAACCCGGCACAATCTATTTGCTGCCATATATCACCAATAACTCGTTGAATGCTAATTTCCCGCTGTTCAATTGTCTCTGGTTTATCGGCGTAGATGATTGACTTGATATACCACCAAAGAAAATGGTCCAGTGGGGTTAAATCACTCTATCTTGGTGTCGAATTAACTGGACCATTGCGTGAAAATATTCGTTCAACAAAAGTTTCTTTGAGTAAATAAATGGCTCCGTCCTGTTGGAACCACATGTCCGAAAGATTAATGCCAGTTCATTGATCTACGAACGAACTTGTGATCAGTTTCTCATTCACCGTTGACAGTAAAATTCTACCCATCATCGTTTTTGAAGAAGTTAGAACAATGACCCCACCGGTCCATAGAGCATACTAAACAGCATTTTTCTGTGGATGTTATGGATTGGACAAAACCTTTGGGATTATCTTCAATCCAAATGCAAGAATTTTGATTCTTTACATAACCATTCAACAAAAAATGAGCTTAATCGTTGAACAAATTTTTTTATGGATTAGTTTGACGAACAGAACTATTTCTTTTAATAAAAAAAAGTCAAAAATTTGCAGTATTGCTCTTCAGGACAAGCAATGAAAAAATTCATTACTACCAAACGAAAAATTAGACAAACGTTTGTGGTTTATGTTTGTCGCAAACATATTTTGTTTATCTCAAATCCCAAAGAAACTTTTATATCAAACGGTTAGTGCAATTATCGTAAATGATTTATATTTATTTCAAACCCTGTGAAAAGTTTGAATGCAAACGGTAATTGTATTTGTCACACACAAAGCCTGTTTATCCCAAACACTGTGAAACGTTTGCTGCAAACGGTTATTGAAGAATGTTCGTGTACAGCAAGAGAACCTACGTTTACGATAAAAGTTTTCATTCACTAAAAATATTATAACAGTTACGGGAAAAGTAGATCTTTTGAGACAAAAGATCTATGTTTACGATAAACGACATCCAAACGTTTATTTCTTTCTTTTCTTTTTATGTAAGTCTACCTATGATGAATGGCAAAACAAACTAAACAAAAAGTATCTATCAGCTTTTAAATCTGCTGTCAACTAAAGCAATGTTACCAACCCAAAGTTTGCTATCCTGCATTGACCCCCATAACTGGAGAAATGGCAAGATTGGTAAGGCGAATAGTCAAAAGCTTCTGATAAACTTGATCTTTAATGCTGAATCCAACCCTCACATATAATGGGTGAATGGAATCCTGTGGTATGATTTTTGGACTATAGTTCTTAAGATATTCAAGCAGAATCCATCCACCAAAAATTGTCCTAATACAGAAACCTACGTAGTAGGAGGCAAGGTATCAGAAGATGCAAATTTATGTTGCTTCTTCCAAACTGTGAAAAAACTGTCCAAAAACCTTCATTTTGGTCTGAAAAGATGTGAGCATTATTGTCTTATCTTGTTTTAGTGGTAAAGACCAAACAGCTACCAGTCTAGATATATGTAGGTAATCGGAGATACTGGATGGTCTCCAGCTACTGAAGATGCGAAGATGTAGTAATACCGTCCACTGTCTTCAGAGGAGTAGTAGAAGAAACAACTTTTGATAAGTGTGGCCTGATAATTGGCGCAGATACGGATATTACGAATAAAACAATAGGGATGAGTCATTTTATTCTAACATCCAAACCAACTACTTGCAACAAAGGCCAGCCTTTAAAAATAACGAAAGCTCGTTGTCAGGCGAACAAAATGGGATGAATGTACTGGACGATTACACCTACTGAGATCACCAATATAAAGAGTATAAGCTCGCTGAAAAAGTGCCCAACCCTGCCGTCCACAGAAATGTAAGGAAGACAAAGAAGCACCGGTATGAGAAAAATTAAAAAAAAATACTCAATTGAAAACGTATTTACTGAATTGACAGAGTTGATCTTGATAATCTGGTCGACTAAATCACTACATCTGTCAGTAGTTCTCTTGAAGAAGTCTGCCCAAAATCTGGATACAAGGATAATACTAAACCGCAAAGGTGGATGCCTGAGGAGAAGACCAGCCAGATGCTATTAATCAAGGCCAAATATGATGGGGTCACTAACGACTAGAATGCATTTAAAGAGAAATTCAAAATCAAACGTAAAGATCTTAGGAAAGCGCAAATGTATTCCTAGTACGCCTTTTGTGGACAGACAGATAGGAAGTACTCGTTGTTTCGTTCGCTACTGACTTTCTGTCAGGCGAAATTAATGGATGTGCTAAACGACCACTCGTTCTCAGATTACTAATATGTATAGCATAATCTCGCTGAAACAGTACCTAAATCTGCCATCAAAAGAAAAGTAAGGAAGACAAAATGGCACCTGTATGGTTTTTTTTAAGTTCTCATTCAAAACATCTTTATGAACAGAATGACAGAGTCGATCTGTATAATCTGGTCGACAACATCACTACATCTTTTAGTTCTCTCAAAGAAGCCTGTCCAAAAGCGAGATACAAGGGTAATATTAAACCACAATGGCGGAAAAAGACGGTCAACAAGACAAAATCACCAACAAAGGTAAAATCTCCTATAAAGAGAAATTCAAAATCAATAAGAAGGATCTTAGAAAAGCGAAAAGACGTTCTTGGTGTAACTTCTGTGGACAAGGTAAAATGGTCTCAGACGCCGCGAGGCTGAGGAAGAAATAATGCCGTTATCTGCAGGATGAGCATAACAACGGGACGAAAAACAGCGAGTTGCAATTTAATTAACTTTAGTTCACTGATAATACCTTTTTTAATTTTGCCACACACGCGCACAAATACCGAACACCAAAAACGCCAGTACAAAACTAAAGGCTCAACAGCAAACGACTCTACGCATGCTGAGTATAATTGCAAATGTTGTGAAATAGTGCAACAGTTCGGATGGAGAAATACAGAGAAAAATTTCCTCCACAGTCTGCAGAACTGTTAATAAAATAACTCGGGCAAACAATGTTTCTGTTTGTGCTGTGTACGCACACATATTATTCCAACATATAAAAAGTGTATAAAACCGCAACCTCACAAAATAAGAACAAGTTACGCTCTTTGTTCTCTCAATTATCTTCAATCATGTTTAAATATGTTTCCGTAAACGTTTTTCGTTTACCATAAACATAAAGTATGAAAATTGTGGTATTAAAGAATGTCGTTTACGATAAAAGTTTTCATTCACTAGGAATATTTCAACAGTTACGGGAAAAGTAGATCGTTAGAGAGAAACGATCTATGTTTACGATAAACGACCTCCTAACGAATCTGGTCGACTACATCACTACATCTTTTAGTTCTCTCAAAGAAGCCTGTCCAAAAGCGAGATACAAGGGTAATATTAAACCACAATGGCGGACTTCTAAGCTAAACGCTAGGAAAAAGACGTCTAACAAGACACAATCTCCAACAAAGTTAAATCTCCTATAAAGAGAAACTCAAAATCAATAAGAAGGATCTTAGAAAAGCGAAAAGTCGTTCTTGGTATAACTTCTGTGGAGAAGGTAACATGGTCTCAGACGCCGCGAGGCTGAGAAAGAAATAATGCAGTTATCTGCAGGATGTGCATAACAACGGAACGAAAAACAGCGAGATGCAATTTAATTAACTGCTCGACAAACATCTCGATGGAAAGTCCTTCACAGAACTCGAAATATTGTTGACCGATAAATAAAGACTTAGTTAAGCGATAACAGCTTTAATACCTATTAAATCAACTGGACCAGATGGCATATCTCAAGTAGAAATACAGAAAATGTTGAAGTACTTATACATTATCCTCCGGCTGGAGAAAATTTATGAGGGATGTATCATACTCTCATATATCCCCAATCGAAGGAGGGATAGCAAAGTGGTATTCATATCCAAAGCGTGAAATATATCGCACACTAGGACAAAAGACAGACCAAGCCCATCCTTACCCCCTTCCTACTGAAACGTCTGGAAGAATCTTTTAGATTCTTTCATTAGGGAAATCCTGGATACAAAATTGATCATTCGACTTAAAATTACCCAAAACGGATATCCGCCAAATGTACTTAAGGTCTTAGGTCACTCCATCGATGTGTTACACTTTTAATCCGTAGAAAATGATATATACCCTCGTATCACTAGAGTGAGGGTATACAAATGGAGTTTCTCAGTATTTTGCTAAAATTAACAAGTAAAGACTGACTGACTTTGGTTATTGTTCGGCTTGAGGTCATTTTTTGTAATTAAAAATCGATTTGATCTTTTTTAATTATTTATTTTTATTTTCCTATATTTCGACTAACTTCGTTAGTCATCATCAGGGAGTTTTAATCTAGTACAAAAACACGAAAAACAAATTCAAAAAACACAATTATTTAAACAATGATATTTATACCCTCCACCATAGGATGGGGGGTATATTCATTTTGTCACTCCGTTTGTAACACCTCTAAATATTGATCGGAGACCCCATAAAGTATATATATTCTTAATCGTCGTAAAATTCTAAGACGATTTAGCCATGTCCGTCCGTCCGTCTGTGGTAATCACGCTACAGTCCGCAATAATAGAGCTAGGTCAATCAAATTTGGTACAAATACTTCTTATAGTTGCAGCTTGTTTGAGATTGCAAATGGGCCATATCGGTCCACATTTAGATATAGCTCCCATACATAGCATCTAACTTGTTGTGATTCCTACTGTTCTCATCTACTATATTTTTTGTGTTTTCGGTGTTATTTTCTTTAGGTTTGAGTTATTTTGTGAGGTCACATGCTATCCATGGTGGAGGGTATATAAGATTCGGCATGGCCGAACTTAACGCTTTTACTTCTTTTAACATACAATTTTAAATTTCGCTTTTAAACAGTTCGACTTGTTTCCTTGAAGTTACTTGTCAACTAACATTTGTTCCGTCCGTGCATATTAATTATATGTCTATGCATACATCTGAGAGCATTTATCTGTGTCTGTCTTATAGTTAAGTCTCTTCTCTGTCAGGATATTTGTTATAAAGAGCATCTCTAATGTGTATCGTCTTTATGGATATTTCTCTTCTATTAATGTACATTATTGAAGTCAGGTTTGTGTCCAGTTAGTGTGCAATGAGCTGCCAAAGCCGTCATCTGCTCTAGCGGGTTTTCCATAGCGTTTTGCTCCGATTTATAATACGACGATAATCTAGTTTTAAGTTTTGTCCTTGTCGTCCCTATTGGCATACGTCGGATTCGTCACTATTACACTTTATCTGGTAAACCAAATTCGATTTGTCTTCTTTTTTCAGCTTTGATTTTGTCCTGCTGAATAATTAGTTGGTTGTGTTTTGAGTCCTAAATGATAGTTCGATTTTATTTTTGTCATATATGTTAGAATTTTTAAATCGTTCAGATAGTCCCGGTATATAGGTTACAGACTTATATATTCGTTCTGCGTTATTATCTTTCTTGTCCTTTTTCACCATTGCTCTCCTTAATAATTCGTTTCTCGTTCTTTTTGGAAATTCATTCTTGGTCAATATATTTTTTATTCTATTTTTATTGGCTTTGTGAAATTCTACGTCGCTAATGGTCAGTACTCTGGATATGAAATTAGTCGCTGATTTATAATAGTCCTTCTTGGGTGCTTGGAGTAAAAGTTTATTAGTCTTCCAGAGGCTGTCGTCTTTTGGTACCAATCCATTTTAAGTTCGTTTCCTCGTCTGATTATCAATGAGCCCAAATAAGGTAGCTTGTTGTAAATTTCCTTTTCCATTGTGAATTGAATGCATCTGTTGAATGAATTGAGCGTATCCATCATGTTTTCTACGTCATCTCTTCTCATTATCGCGAATAGTTCGTCCACATATTTTGTTAATAATTTAGGTTTACATTTCATATTCCTCATCGTGGCGTCTAATAATTCTTCCATGACAATATCTGCTATCACTGGGGAAGCAGGTGAGCCCATTGGTAAACCTTTTAGTTGTCCATATAATTTCTCTTCATATTTGAAGTATCGGGTATCCTTAATGCAGAAGTCAGTATTTTTATGAAAAGGTCCTTTGGTATTCGTGTATATTTCTCCAAATCGTCCCATTTTTCGTCTATGATCCTTATAGCTAGCTGTACTGGTATGCTTGGGAACAAGGAAAACACGCCAAAATATATAAGTATTTCTTCGTCCTCCAAACGTATGTGTTCAAGTTTGGATCATAGATCTATTGCATCTCTTATATTGTATTTTGAGTCCTTCGTCAGGTTTTTAATAATGTCGGGAAAGTCTATGTGAAAAAAAACTATTTGATCTTAACAATAACAGATAACTTCTACCTTCGCTTCTTAACAAACTATATTTCAACTCGGTCTTTTTCAAAAAAGACGACCTTTGGCCCTTGTGACTAAAAAGATTACGGGGGCCAAAGTTTGGCATTTTCTGATAGGAAATTTTTTAAAAAATGATAGTTGTAATTAAAGTTGTAAAGTTATACATACATTATATATTATATAAGTATTATATACTTATATAAAGTTAATACACTACATAAAAACACACTTTTTAGCATCCTAGCAAAATCTTGGTAAGTACCTGTCATTATTCCCTGCATTACCAAATAATGGCATCTCATTATTCGCTGCATTACATTCGGCTTATTCATAATGACTTACCAATAATAAGAGAAATAAGTGATTTTTTGTTATCAAAATCATTTTGGCAAATTTTTATATAATGCAATTTTGTCTATATGTGGATTATTGTACAAGATTTATTTATATTTCAACATCTTTTCGAACAATACTTGCAGCTTTGAATGAAAAAACCAGAAATTCGAATCTGGCATGAGGACATTGTTTGTTTCGAGAAATATACGCAACAATATGCACAAAATCATTTTAAATGGCCATTTCTACATAATACTACTCATTTTATAACTTATTGGTATTGCATTATTCAAGTACATAAAATTGAGCTACAAATAAGTACTTATTATGCTACTTTATTGTATGCTTTTGGGAAGTACTTTCCTTCAATGACATCCCCAGGTTAAAATAATGAGAAAAGTGGCTAAATAATAAGTACTTACCATTATCGAACTTTGCTTACTCGTCGGATTATTTGGTAATGAGAAATTTTACTGGGATGTTTTAACACTTCACTTTTATACCAAAATTAAACTAAAAACGAAAATGTATTTTAAACCCTCCATAACTTTTTTTCCTATAAGTCGATTTTTACATTTAAAATAGATATAACTAAAGGCTAAAGTCCCGACTACAAAACAAAATAACGCCTTATAAAATTGCAATTCAATCAAAAGTTATAGATTTTTGATCGCCTTCTCGAGAAATGTTTCACTCTGCGCCGCATATGGATATTACATTGTAGTGCAATTGTAACCGATCGAGTGGACTATATGCAAACGATGTGCTGATTTCTATGCTTTGTGGGCCGGTTAAGTCATTGGATAGCAGCTAGCTGCTTAACTCATTAATTGTAAACATAAATTACCTTCATATACGAATCTGCACTAGAAATTTATCAGTTTCTTGACAACAATCCATCGGATTGCTCGTTCACATCTATGATTATGATGTGTAATTAACTATCACCCAATTTAATTCAATTTGACGACAATTTAATTATAACAAACATAACCTATATTTTAAAGTATCAAATTTAATTAAACTATCCATAGAACAAAACCTCGAGTATATTAATAATAACGAGGATGACGATATATTGAAACCATACCTTACAACAGACCCTCACTATATGTTATATACATACGTACATACACGCATACATATGCTCAAACATGACAAGCTCAGCCCCAACTAAAATCTGATATTAAAAACTTTGCTGTCAAATTAATAACATTATGATGAAATAAACAACAACAAGTTTGAAAAAACACACAAAATGACTGCCTTCAAAATGGCAGCAACAACAACAACAAAAAGGAGAAATTGCAATTTTCAGAAAAACTTTTTGTTTTGACAACAAAATGAAATTATACAGATATGTATTTGTTCAAATGGTTGTTTATGTAGTATACCTTTAGGCGTACAAACATATGAAATAATAGCAGAGATATATCACTGACACACCAAACACACATATCTATACACGAGCAGCACACATGATTGTTACACATACATACTCTCCGAACAATACACGACATCATCCATATTAATTAACTATCAATTTCAATAATCAACTCAAATATAAACATGTACATTAATGTGAGTCGTAGTTTAAAAGCATATGAGCATATTCTAAGCGGCGATTTTTTTTCTCCTCAAATTTTGAAGAGATGTGTTTTATATTTATCCGATTTAGCTAGTTAATTATTAAAGTATTGATTATTGAAACTTATGTTTATACCCTCCACCATAGGATGGGGGTATATTCATTTTGTCACTCCGTTTGTAGCACCTCCAAATATTGATGAGACCCCATAAAGTATATATACATATATACTTTATACTATATGTATATATATTCTTAATTCTTAAAGACTATTTAGCCATGTCCGTCTGTCCGTCCGTCCGTCTATTGTAATCACTCTACAGTCCGTAATAATAGAGATAGGTTGATTAAATTTGAAAGATATATCTCTTATAGTTGCAGGTTGTTTGGGATTGCAAATGGGTCATATCGGCAAATGTTTTGATATAGCTCGCCTATAGAGGTCGCTCCAAAATACGGTTTTTGAGCCATAGATACCACATTTTTAAAGCAATTTAGCAGAAACTTTGCAGTTTCTATGCTATTTTCACAGGAATTCATCTCAGCAAACATTTTACAAATCGGTTCATTTTTTGTTATAGTCACGCTCAAGAGGTCGCTTCAAAATATACGTATTTAAGCCATAAATACCATATTTTCTAAGAATTTTAACTGAATCTTTGTGGTTTTTATTTAATTAAGACAAGAATTCATCGCAGTAAATATTGTGTAAATCAGTTCATATTTTGTTATAGTCCACCTATAGATGTCGTTCCCAAAAATGCTTATTTAAGCCATAAACTCCACATTTTCTAAGAAATTTAGCTGAAACTTTGCAGTTTATATTCTATTTTGGCAAGAATTAATCTCACTAAAATGTATACAAACAAAAATGTATTTTGTTGTAGTCCCCGTGTAGATGTAGCTCTCGGAAAGCTTTTTAAGCCATAAATACCACATTTTTCCGGTGAAGAGTTTGGATAAAGAATTTGCGGCAAAAAAATTTCAGCGTTCGTTTTTTTATTAATTTGCTTAAACAACAAGTAAGAAAGTTCAGTTGGGTAAACCGACTTATAAATCCCATCACCAAAAAAATATTAGTAATTATTTATTTATTTATATGAATTACAATACAAAGTAAATTTATATTCTAATTTTAAGGTCCAGGGAAAGGCCGGATTACAAAGACCATATGGCTGAATTTTGCAGCGACAGACCAGAGCCTCTGGTGGGAATCGAACCCACGACCCCCAAACTACCAACTCGCCTACTGGGGCGCTCTTATTTTTTTTTTATTTTATTTAAATTATTGTCAATTTAAATTGCATTTAATAACATTAAATTATGTACTGGTATTAGAGTTAAAAGCTTTTTACTTTTGGTACAAAATGGTCCATTTGTGTGAGCCAAAATTGGCGTATCAATAACGGTCACTTTTCTCTGGACTCTAGATACTATAAAAGCATTACACTGTACAAAATTTCAAGTATATGTATATGCACTGGTATTAAAGTTAGTATATGCACTGGTATTAAAGTTATAAGCTGGTAAGTTTTGGTGCAAAATGGGTAACATTTGTGTGGGAGGTACCAAAAGAAGCGTGGCAATAATGCCCATTTTTCACTGTATTGTAGGTACTACTAAACCATTGCACTGTAAAAAATGTAAAGTCTTTGTATGCAATGGTAATAAAGTTATAAGCAATTAACTTTTGGTTCAAAATTGTCTATTCGTGTGGGAGGTAGCAAAAGGGGCGTTGCAAATTCGCCTATTTTCCTTGAGGTAATAGTGACTAATAAACTAATACTATGTGTAGAATTTCAGAGGATTCAAATAAGTAGTATAGAAGTTATTAAATAATCAATAATTCGCTTAATATTAACCCTTTGTGGGGGAGGTACTAGAAGGAGCGGACCAATATCACCGATCTTCGAACATAGCCGGAGAGAGAAAAAAATATTACCACATACCAAATCAATCGGTTACTCCTTTCGAAAGTCAATCGGTTACTCCTTTCGAAAGTTATCGTGCGCACCAGCCAGCAGACAGACAGACGGACGGACGGACATTGCTCTTTCGACTTAAAATGACCCAAAACGGATATCCGCCGAAAATACATAGGGTCTTAGGTCACTCCTTCGATATGTTACACTTTTGGTTCGTAGCAAATGATATATACCCTCCACTCTAAGGTGAGGGGACAAAAAGGATCGTTTCATGATTTGCTCCATACCCTAAGAATATTCCAGTAATAAAATGTAATGCAATCCATGGTGGAGGGTATATAAAATTCGGCATGGCCGCACTTAACACTTTTACTTGTTAAATATTATATTTATCTGAAATTCTTGAATTAATCAAAGTGCAGGTCGTATTTATGGTCCGATAGTGATGAAATTTAGCACAGTCCTCTTTTTTGGGCCAAGGACGATCGCTATTGAATTTGGTCAAAATCGGTTCAGATTTACATATAGCCCCCATATATGTATATGTTACCCCCGATGTGACATGTAAGTGCTGTATAAACTGTATTTTATATCAGATCAGTACCAAATTTTTCAAAGATCTTTCTCTTATTACACGAATCAACACTGCCAAATTCGGCGAAATTCGGTTCAGATTTAAATATAGCCACCATATATTTGTTACACCCGATTTGACATATAAGCGCTGTAGAATCCCTTTTTTATATCCGATCAGTACGAAATCGGGCAGAGAGAGATTTATTATTACATGAATGACTACCAAATTCGGGGAAAATCCTTTCAGAATTTGATGTAGCCCCCATATATATGTTTCACCCGATTTGACATGTAAGCGCTGTAGAAACCGTATTTTATATTCGATAAGTACGAAATTCGGCAGAGAGTGTTTTCTTATTACGTGAATGAACACTACCAAATTCGAAGAACATCCGTTCAGATTTAGATGTAGCCCCCATATATATGTTTCACCCGATTTGACATGTAAGTGCTGTAGAATCCGTATTTATTATTCTATAAGTACGAAATTCGGCAGAGAGGGTTTTCTTATTATATGAATGAAAATTACCAAATTCGGGGAAATTCAGTTCAGATTTAGATATAGCCGCCATATATACGTTTCACTCGATTTGACATGTAAGCGCTGTAGAAACCTTGTTTTATATGCGATCAGTACGTAATTCGGTAGAGAGCGTTTTTTATTACATGTATGAACACTGCCAAATTCGTATCGCAATCGATTTATTATCGGCTATTATATAGTCGGCCCCGCCCGACTTTATGTCTTTCCTTACTGTTTATGTATGATTCTAACCGGTAGATGGCGCTATAGTAAACATATGTTTTACTATACATTTCTTGGTTAGTTTTTTCCTTGAATGAAATATCAATGAATAACAAACCAATACATTCCAAACAGGACGGGCAGAACAACGTCTGCTGGAATCAGCTAGTATATATAAAATTGTTGCGTGACTGAATGATTGACTGACTGACTGATCACCGCCCAGCCTGAACGGGTGAAGCTAGAATCATTAAATTTGGTGGGAGGGTAGTATTTGGGACATAGACGTGTAATAAGACTGATTTTTTTTTCGAAATTCGTACTATTAGCGCCAAATCTAAGCGGAATGATCTAGAATCGTGAAATTTGGTGCGAGGGTAGCCCTTATGAGGTAGACTCAGGAATGGACAAGATTTTTCGAAATTAGCACATTTACGTGCACATTTGGGTAAAAGGGAATAAATGTGGTACAACAGCCAAATCTAAATCGATACCTCCATTCTAAAACATGCTAAGTCGACTTAGCATGTTTTTAGAGAGGTTGCATTTTTAATTTCTAAATATTTCAAATTATATTCAGTTAAAATTTGGTGTTTATCCGTCAACCCAATCAAAGGTTATTCACAAAACAGTACAGGTCATTCGATATGCTTTATAAAGAAATTCCACACAAATTTAAAACAGTCATCAAACTTTGATCGCCTCTCCTGAAAATCTACCTTTCTGCACTTAGCCTAGTTTAGAATGGAGGTATCGGTTTACGTTACAATATCCCGTATAGTATACTGAGAAAAAGTGCTAAAAATCCACCTTGAGAAGAAAAATCCTATGTCCATTAAATTCTTATTTGAGCCAACTTGACTAAAGGAATGATTCAGAAATTCTTATTTGTGGGGCTACTTTCACGACCAATTCTCAGAATTGAATATGGTGCAGTGGGTCAAAAAGCTTAAATTTAGTACAGTGGACAAAAATATGGATGTAGGGAGCAAGGGTAACTCCTGGAATATAAATATGAGATAATAAGTGTTAGGAGCAGATAGGGGACAACAATTGTTAAATACGGCCTATGTTTTGGTAATTTGCATCTTGGAATACAACTATGATTTTTTTTAAATGCATTCTCTTATTGGCACTGTGGCGCAAAAACAATTAAATATTGTACAGTGGTGCAAATTGATTAATTATGACACAAAGTGTTAAATGTGGTACAATGAAGCGATTCACTTCAGCTATTTAAGTTCGTACCTTTATAGACACGGTTGGACAAACATGTTTTTATATTGTACCAGGGTGTGAATGTATCTATTAGGGGAAAGAAGCTAACATATGATCAAAAAAAAATTGTTTTCCAACATTCAGTGGAGCAATGGGGAAATGGATAAATATTGTACCATGATATCAGGGTAACTGTTTGAAAATAAAGAAGAAAAGAAACGAGGCTTCGTATTTTATCGTATGCAAGTAATAAAATCTACTTCATTTTACAACATATGTAATAACCATGCCATTTTGAATAAAAATGTTTAACTATTTTACAGTACCCTAAACACTTCGAAAATGCCTTACCCACTTTGGTTGATCTATGTATTGAAACACACAGCGGCGAAAGGGCTGATACATAGATAATATATTCTATAGACATGGTCAATTATCATACTGATACATAATTCGAAGAGCGGAAAGTAATGTTTGAATGTATGTTGAAAAATTTGAAGTAATGTTGAAGAAATCACTATAACAGCTAGAAAATAGTTATTGGATAAATTCCCATTTTACGGTTATTTCATGAAAAGATTTTTATTTATTATTTAAATAAAACTATTATAGATATTAAAATAACATGCATTTTCTATACAAAAAAGGGCAAAAACATGTAAGAAAGTTTAGTCTGGTAAACCGACGTACGAATCCCCTCACCTTGAGTTCCACAAAAAATTCGTAAATTTATTTATTTTATTGTTTTAATTAATTTATTATCAATTTAAATTGCATTAATATAATCCATTTGTGTGGGAGTTACATGTGGGTACTATAAAAGCATTACACTGTACAAAATTTCAAGTATTTTTATGGACTGGTACTACAATTATAAGCTGTTAACTTTTTGTGCAGAATGGTCTATTTGTGTGGGAGGTACTAAAAGGGGTGTGTAAATGACGCCCATTTTCACTGAACTGTAGGTACTATTAAAGCATTACATTGTACGAAATTTCAAGTATTTGTAAGCACTGGCATTAAAGTTATAATCTGTTAACTTTTTGTGCAATATTGTTCTTTTGTTAGGTACCAAAAGGGGCGTGGCAACTTCTTCCATTTTTCTGAAGGTGATAGCAACTAATAAGCTAAAACCATGAGTGGAATTTCGGAAGACTGAAATAAGTAGTATAGAAGTTATTAAAGAATCTATATTTCACTAAATGTTAACCTTTGTGGGTACTGGAAGGAATGGACCAATATGGCCCATCTTCGAACTTATCCGATTTGAAGTCAATCGGTTTCTTCTTTCGAGAGTTGTCGTGCACAGATACACAACCGGACGGACGGATATTGCTCAAATGACTTAGGTCTCTCCTTCGACGTTTAACACTTTTGGCTCGTAGCAAATGATATATCTGTGGTTTGCTGTAATAACAGTCGGAAATTTTCGATTTCGGGATTATAGCATAAATGTATTCAGCTAATCATTATCTATCGATCAATATAGGATACTTTCATGTTAGTCCATTTTTAAGGCTCTTTCCAACACCCTACTTATACATTTAGTATCAAATATACTGTGGGAGAAAAAGTATTTTGGTTATCCTGAACCTTTTAATTTTATGGGATGTTATGTACAGATGTACCCTCCTCCATTTAAGGTGAGGGGGGTAATAACTTTGTCTATCGAGGTTACTCAAATGACACACTGTGCAATGGTTTTATTGGTAGACTATAGGGTTTCGGCACCTACACGGAGGAAAATGGCCATTTTTATGGCGGCCGGAAGTTGGGCCCCAAGAAAATGCACCCCAAATTGAAAATGAAAGTGCGCCCCAAATTTGGGGTTCATTTTCGTTACAAAAACTAATTAAGAAAATTACACCCCAATCAAGAAAACAGCATAAAATGAAAATAAGCCCCAAAAAACTAAGAAATTTTCTGTTCCTATATCTGCGGAGTACGTAATAATACATGTATAAGACCTATTTTCTAATTATAAATCTTTTCCTGCGCGGTCGGCCTACGGCCTCTGTTTAAGACTTTCTCCTATGGACAGAATCAAAAGTTGGCAACGTGGAGCAAATCTTTTATGCGTAGCCTCTCCTGTTTCTAAATTTATAGATGAAAATAAGCCCCAAAAAGCAGACAAGAAGTGAAATTAAACCCCAAAAATCAGACAAAAAGTGAAATTAGGCCCAAAAAAATATTGTTGTTGTTTGACATGTTATTTTTTGGGGCCCATATTCATAAAAATGTTGGGGTGTATTTTCCTGGGGCCCAATTTCATTCCGCCCATTTTTATCCCCTCACCTAAGAGAGGAGGGTATATATCATTTGCTACGAACCACTTTGGTACCTCCCATAAAAATGGACAATTTTGAACCAAAAGTTAATAGCTTCTAACTTTATTACCAGTGCATACAAAGACCTGAAATTTTGTACAGTGTAATGGTTTAGTAGTACCTACAATGCAGTGAAAAATGGGAATTATTGCCACGCTCCTTTTGGTACCTCCCTCACAAATCGACCATTTTGTACCAAAAGTAAACAGCTTTGAACTTTAATACCATTACATACTTTAGTGTTATTAAATGCAATTTAAGTTGATAATAATTTAAATAAAACAAAAAATAGATAAATTTTAAATAATAAATTAAAAAATCTTAAATCGATTGATACAACTATCGATTTAGTTGCTATTACATATTTTCATTTGATCGTATCCATGTTAAAATTGTTGTTTTAACCATTTACATATATATAAATACAACCGGCGCACGGTGTTTGCAATAGAAAGTTTGTTGCTAGTTCTTTTTTTTTATTGTTACTATCGAATTCCATCCAATTATTTTCCTAAATGTTGGTACGATTCCACAAAACGGGAGTGTGAACTACAGCAATTTTAACTGAACTGTACACGCTGAAAAAAATCGCTTCTGTAGTATATTGTCCCAAACATATTCTGCTTAAAATATACAAATCTTTATGGTACACTCGAAATATATAATATTTGACACACATACACATTGTATGTTTATGAGGATATTATTCTAAACAAAACTATGTATTATCACTTTAGAGAGGAGGGTATATATCATCTACGAGCCAAAAGTATAACACATCGAAGAAGTGACCTAAGACCCTAAGTATGTTCGGCGGATATCCGTTTTGGGTAATTTTAAGTCGAATGAGCAATGTCCGTCCGTCCATCCGTCTGTCTGTCTATCTGTCTGTCTGCCAGCTGGCTAGTGCGCACGATAACTCTCGAAAGAAGTAAACAATTGACTTAAAATTTGGTATGTGGTAATATTTTCTTCTATCTCCAGCTAAGTTCGGAGATGGGCCATATTGGTTCTCTCCTTCTAGGACCTCCCCCACAAAGGGTTAACTTTTAGTGAAATATTGATTATTTAGTAACTTCTGTACTACTTATTTAAATCCTCTGAAATTCTACACATAGTATTAGTTTATTAGTCACTATTACCTCGAGATAAATGGGCGAAGTTGCCACGCCCCTTTTGGTACCTCCCACACAAATGGACTATTTTGAACCAAAAGTTACCAGCTTATAACTTTAATACCAGTGCATACAAAGACTTGAAATTTTGTACAGTGTAATGATTTTATAGTACCTAGAGTCTATAGAAAAATGGTCGTAATTGGCTCGCCCGTTTTGGTACCTCCCACACAAATTGACTATTTTGAATCAAAAGTTACCAGCATATAACTTTAATACCAGAGCATATAAATACTTGAAATTTTGTACAGTGTAATGCTTTTATAGTACCAACAGTCCAGAGAAAAATGGGCGTTATTGGCACGCCCCTTTTGGTACCTCCCACATAAATGGATCATTTTGTACAAATGTAAACAGCTTTTAACTTTAATAGCAGTACATACTTTAAAGTTATTAAATGCGATTTAAATTGATAATAATTTTATTAAAACAAAAAAAAAATAACTTTACTAATATTTTTTGGGACTCAAGGTGAGGGGATTCATAAGTCGGTTTACCCGACTCAACTTTCTTACTTGTTGATATTTTTGAATTCAAAGAAAATATACTTGGAACTAAAATTTTTAAATATTATATATTTTTGAACAAATATAGTTTATTCGCAAATCAAGAAATTTTGTTTTGAACGCATATATTAATATATTACAATAAAATATATTTGTGAACTGACTGTAACAAATAAAATATGTTTTTACACCCAAACAAAGATATTGTTTAAAAATTTATCCAAATAGATTATATTTAAAAAATGTTAAAACTTTGCTGACTTTTTCAATTTTTAGTTTTATTTTATCTAGATTTCGTTTTATACTTTATAGTTAAAAATATCGTAAGCAGCATTTTCTTTTGTTTTACAGCAATAATTTTTAATTTATTAGTAGTCCAATTGTCAATCCACCAAAATGCTATTTTTCCTTACCCAGATTATACGATTTAAATTTTAATAGAATTTTACAAACATATAAAATTTCCAAAAAAATAAATCTTAAACTTCTAAAAAAACTGAAAATTTTCCTTTAAATTAAGGCATCGACACATTGCCAAAATACTTAAATACAAATTAATAATTGTTTTGGAAATATTACGAGGGTTGCTATATATATTTCTGGCCTAGGCAACACTAAGTGTTGCCTGGCGCCATCTGACATTTCCATTGGAAAATATGACATTTTTTAGCATAACTTCACTCAGACCGTTTTGTTATTTGTGCGCGAATTGTTTTGTTACAGTGTGTTGAAAATTCAACTCCAAAACATGGTTTTTGAACGCTTCGACAGCTGCTTCAGGCGTCGAAAAACGTTGACCAAGCTGTTTTTTCTTGATGTGAGTGAATAAGTCATTGGGTGTCAAATCAGGGCTGTACGGCGGATGACCCATCAACTCGACGTTTTGGCCGGTCAAAAAGGCGCTGGTTTGAGCCGATGTGTGAGAGCTCGCATTGTCATGGTGCACAATGATTCGTCTTCTCTTGTTCCTTTTACGAATTTCTACGAAGACTTCAGGCAAACAAATTGTGGTGTACGACTCGGAAGTGACCGTCCTACGTTGCTCATGCGGAACAGTCGCCACATGACCAGTTTTGCCGAAGAAACAGGCGACCATTTGCTTCGAAGTGCTTCTTCTACGAACAACTTTCGTTGGATTTGGCTCGTCTTCGAAGACCCACACGGTCGATTGCTGTTTTGTTTCGGGCTCATACGATGTTATAAACGTCTTTTGAAGCACCGCGATCGTATTTTTTCAAAATTTCTTTGCACCAATCGACACGAGCCTTTTTTTGAGCGATTGTCAAATTGTGCGGGATCCAACGAGAATAAACCTTTTTTACGGCTAGGTGTTCATGCAATATCGAATGTATGCTGGTGGAAGAAATGCCCAAGGATGCCTCTATTACACGGTATGTCACATGACGATCTGGCATAATCAGTTCACGCACGGCATCTCCGGCACAACGGCCGTTTTTGGACGACCTTCGTCTTTGAACGAGCGTCGGCCACGATTGAATTCATTAAACCAGTTTTTCACAGTGCTATAGGATGGTGCTTCATCGCCATACAAAGATTTAAGTTCATCGATGCACTCTTCTCGTGATAATCCACGTCGAAAGTTGTGAAAAATGATCGCACGAAAATGTTCACGAGTTAATTCCATTTTTTTGCCTAATTAATTTTTTCAAGTCACTGTAAACAACACAAATGATGGTCGTACGTCAAAACGTTCTGAGTACGTTTATGCTAAAAATGTCAAACTTTCCCATGGAAATGTCAGATGGCGCCAGGCAGAAATATATATATATATATAGCAACCATCGTATTTCCAAATAAAAAAATATTAGGATGAAAAAATAATTTTGTTTAAAACAACATCCTCCCAAACATATAATATTTATGCAGTGTACCCTAAACATATGTATGTTTCCTGCAGGATATGTTTGGAACAGTATACTACAGACGCGATTTTTTTTTCAGCGTGTAGCGTTTGTGTACAAATCTTCAAAATGTTAAACTATTATTTTTTGGTACTCCTTTGCAACGCAGGGCGTTCCAAATTTCCTGATGTTAGATGATGTCAAACGATCCCTTGAAGTCTATAAAGACAAGGTATAGGGGAGATCTCCACTCTGATGATTGCTCAGTAATTATCCTTAGGCTGTTTATATCGTTAATACATGACTTGTTAGGCATACATCCAACTTGTTCCTTGCGGATGCTTTGAGAGAATGCATTTGCCAGCCTGTTGTTAATTATGTTCGCGATGATTTTGTTCGCCATATTCAGAAGGGTGATACCCCTCCAGTTTTGCATTATGTAAGTTCGCCTTTCTTCGGGATATTTACTATAATACCTTCTTTGAGTTCTTCGTCTAGGTAGCTCGTTTCCCAACTTACTTACTTTCAGTAGCTCTGGACATACATTGTCAACCCCGGGGGCTTTGCTGTTTTTTAGTGCCTATATCGATCTCTCAATCTCACCCAAACTGGGTCGCTCAATCGATATGTCTTCTCTTTCTATGTGTTGTACAGATGCATGTTGTTGATTCTGGACTCAGCATTCCTATATATGTATATTCTTCCCATATTTTGTTCAGCTTTGACTGTAGTGAGTTCGCCGTTGTTGTTTCTGAGAGGTTTGCTAGAAGTGAAGTTTTCCTGAGTAAATGGGCTTTGATAAAGCCGTAGCTTATATGTGCGGTTATGGCTGTTAGCACTGTCGTTGTGCTTTGTTACTTTGGGAAAGTCGTGCTGATGTTCTGCAATTGGGAGATGTTGTTTTAGTCTCGGAAGGAGTAAAACATAGAGTGTCTTCGTCACAGGAGACAATTAGAGACTAGATATTACCGATCGTTACGGATATATAACATTATTAGTTATGAATAATTTGTCTTAATATTTCCTGGATGTAACTACCAACGCCTAGTATAATTGTAATATGAGAGAAAAAGTATTTTGATTTTTTGGACCAGAATCCGGTGGCTGAGAATTGTATTCCGAAAAATTATTAACGAATAAAGACATTTGGTTGATGCATTATGTTGAAATATCATTGACTTGGTGTTGTGTAATTACGAACGTCCTTCTGTCAAGAATTCAGCACGCATCGCGCCACTGTAATCGAAGAAATTCGCGAACAAAACCTTTATATATGAGCGAACTTGACATGTTTTTCGTACTAGGGAATTGGCTTTGGTTTCGACGCCAAAACTATATGAAAAACTGACATATATTTGAAGCATATATCTACCAACATAAGAAGAAACAAAAATCGAATATTCGTAGCCCGCGCAAATTTAAAATTCGCCTTACGTTCTGAACATATCCCATATATTTGATCATTTTGCTATCGAATTAATATTTGTAACAATTTATTTTTTAGAAATTAAATTTTCCACAAATTATTGTAATAATTTCGTATGTGTACTAGTTCAGAATTACTGTGATATACTCCTACCTCGTTTGATTCTTTAGCTATCCCTGGACGAATCTGCGACCCCCTCTAATATATCACCATATACGCATATCAAAAACATCGCCAGCGAACCTTAGCTACTACACAAATGAATTGAATTTATATTCATGTTGGTGTGTATATATTAATATCATTGTATTAGTTTGTCTCTCGACTGCATATCACAGAAGGGGAAAACATTCTATGATGATGATATTTATAGCCACATTTGGAGTGTATTTGATTATAAAATAATTACTTCTACTTTTTTGTTGCTAGTTTGTATTTGTGTGTAGGTTTGTCGGTGTACTAGTATGTGTGTGTGTGTGTGTTTGGCTCTGTTTGTGTGACGTTCTTTTCTACTTTAGTTTTATCGAAATTATGTGTCATTTGTCATCATCTATCAAATATCGTTTGATGCGAGGCTTATGACAAAAGTTTTTAAATATGCAACCTTCGGCATGATTAGATTTTGTCACATATTTTTATAGAATTGATTCCTAACGCCCAATGTGCCTTGCAACGATGGAAAACGGAAAATGTGACTGATAAGTGTTAGAGCATTGGCAGAAGTTCAATCGGAACGAGGTCCTAATATTGTGTGTTATTGTGAATTGTTGAAAGGTCTCGCAGTGGAGGAATTTATTAAAAGTGTATATAAATCTGTCGTTCCCAACTAATATTGCGACCGGTATTTTATTCTCAAGAATACATCTACGGCTTGCAGAGGACCACAGAAAATCCTGAAAGTACCTATTAATACCTAACTAACGGGTTTTCCAACAAGAGGTGTTATTTTGAATTACCCGGTTTTTAGGTAGCTGTTACTTTTGAAGCTTTTATTCTTTGACGTTTGACAAGTAGAAACTACGCCATTAATAACCAGTAAGGAAAGACAGAAAGTCGGGCGGGCCGACTATATAATACCCTACACCACCCTCGTAATATTGAATAACTCTGAAATATAAATTTTGTAATTCATGTATAAATTGTTTACATAAATTTACTTTTGGGACATTTTATACTTAAATAATACCCTGTACCACAGTGTGGTGTAGGTTATAAAAACGATTGGATGTAAAATACAGCTTCTGCAGGACGACAGAGCCAAATCGGATGAAACATATATATTGGAGCTATAGCTAAATCTTAACCGATTTTCTTCAAATTCGGCAATGTTAGTCCATGGATCAAGAAACTCTACCATTCTAAATATCAAAACGATTGGATTGAAACTACAGCATCTATAGGACTAAAGGGTAAAATCGGACGAAAGATATGTATGTGAGCTATATCTAAATATTAACCGATTTTCTTCAAATTCGGCAATGTTGGTTCATGGATCAAAAAACTCTACCATTCTAAATTTCAAAACGATTGGATGTAAAATACAGCTTCTATAGAACTAAAGGGCCAAATCGGACGAAACATAAATAGGGGAGCTGTAGCTAAATCTTAACCGATTTTCTTCAAATTCGATAGTGTTGGTTCATGGATCAAGAAACCCCACCATTCTAAATTTCAAAATGATTGGATGTAAAATACAGCTTCTACAGGACTAAAGAGCAAAATCGGACGAAACATGTATATGGGAGCTATAGCTAAATCTTAACCGATTTTCTTCAAATTCGGCAACGTTGGTTCATGGATCAAGAAACTCTACCATTCTAAATTTCAAAACGATTGGATGTAAAATACAGCTTCTATAGGACTAACGGTCCAAATCGGACGAAAGATATATATGGGAGCTATATCTAAAGCTGAACCGATTTCAACCAAATTCAATAGGGAAATACTCTAAACGGCAAAATTTCAGAACGATCGGAGTGAAATTGCGACCTGTAGTCGACGAACAACTTTACATGGACAGACGGACAGACATGGTTAAATCGACTCAGCTAGTGATTCTGAGTCGATCGGTATACTTTAAGGTGGGTCTAGCTGTGTTATTTTCAGGTGTTACAAACATCTGCCGTAAAACAAACTTATAATACCCTGTACCACAGTGTGGTGAAGGGTATAAAAAAACACGATTCAACAACCATTGAAATTATTAAAATTCACTATACACAAAATTCCGGAATTCCATCGAAAAATTATCTTGACTTATGAGGCCCATTTCCACCTCGGTGGCTACGTCAACAAGCATAATTGTCGCATCTGTGACTCGGAAAACCCAAGAGTTATTGTTGAGAAGCCTCTCCATCCTCAACGTGTGACTGTTTGGTGCGGTTTATGGTCCGGCGGGGTCATTGGACCTTAATTTTTCGAAAATGAGGTGGGATCAACAGTTACGGTGAATGGATTGCGCTATCGAGAAATGATTAATGATTTTTTATGGTCGGAGTTGGATGGTATTGATCTGTACAACTTTTACTTTCAACAAGACGGCGATACGTGCCACATAAGCAACGAAACCATTGTTCCGTTACGGGAAAAGTTTCCGTACCGTGTTATCTCTCGAAGAGGTGATCACAATTGGCCACCGAGATCTTGTGATTTAACACCTTGCGACTTCTTCCTTTGGGGCCACGTGAAAGATAAGGTCTACGCCAACAGCCAAGCGTCGATTCAAGACCTCAAAGATAGAATTCGTGAGGACATAGGGCAGCCACTTTGCGATTTGGTTATGGAAAATTTCTTGAAAAGGATATGGTCCTGTAAGCGTGCTCGTGGTGGCCATTTGGCTGATGTTGTTTTGCATTATTAACGGCATACCTTCCTCTTTATTATGAAATAAACATCCGATCATTTATCTCAAAAAATGACATTTTTCTTTGAATACCAAAATAACACCTCTTGTTGGAAAACCCTTTATCTCTGAAAGATGGATTGAGTCTGACACTGTGTAGAATTATGTGTCCTCATTTTGATGTCTTTAGGAGAAATTCAGAAGAAATTCTGGCAACACTGATGTTGATACTCGTATATCATTCATTCCATGTCAAACCGAACACCGTTTTTTGGATCACCATTTCCGATTTATATTATAAAATTTGTTATATTTTAAAAGCGTGTTTGAAGTTTTATACTAGTTAAAGCTCTTCTTGAAGGTCTTGACTGGGACATCCACGATATATGCCATACATATGTTGTGTATATGTTTCCTCTTAAATTTTAATTTGCATACTGGACCAGGAAAACACATATATATATGAAATATATATATGCATTCAGTCCTATCTAATCTGTCCTGATCATGTAAATTTTAATCTGGTGTTTTCTTCAGTTTCTATATAATAGCATGTCTACTTAAAATGTCAGAAATCTAAACTGTTTTTTATTGGAAAGATTCAGTCTATTTTGTGATTTCAACATTTTTCATGGTTTATAAAGGAAAATCTTTGGCATTTTTTAGTAATATATCAGTTTATGACAAATGAGGTTACATGATTATATTTTTCTCAGAATTTTTAAGTTGGTGTAATTAATGTGCAGGATGCAAAATAAAGTTGCATATGCAGCTGATGCATTTAAAAACTTTAAATTAACCATCATTAATATATGTACATTAAAGTACAAGTCAAGACCTTACAAACGAGCCATCATTTGTAAAATTCCGTCCACACGTTTGCATAATACCTACATTACTTCCAAAATACACCTTTTCAGATATTTTCCCAAAATTGATGATTTTGACTCCTTCGGTTTACTTTACGGTGGGTAAGTGTGTTCAAAACATATCCAAATTTATAATACATATATCGAGTATAAATAATAATTTTCGCCCAGCTCCCATCATAACGACGCTGCAGGGAATAAAATATTTGTCAGTTTTTCTTAAAATGTAGAAAAATCTACATTTCCCTTTTGGAGAGGAAAGAAAAAGGTGTTAAAAAATTAGCTGCGGTACAAAAGTGTAGCATATCGAAGCAGGGATCTAAGACCCTATAAATATGTTTGGTCTTTTTGGCTCTCCAAAAGACTGACCGAAAGAATATTCGGTTCACTCAAGTAAGATTTCCTTACGTGCATGAAACGTTTAACGTTTTTTTAAAAACTGTATATTAAATAAAATTCTGCTTATTGAATCTCATTTGGTCACTCTATGAACAACTTTTTTAAACTTAAGTCCAAAATTTATTTGGAGGATTCTGCTCAATCCTCCTGCCCAACATAATTTCATCCTCCTTTACTCCAGCACACCGCTGCCTGCGTAATATTGGACAACTACAATTTGATTATTAATTCGATTAGTACAAAACTGCCAGTAAGCAATGATAAGAAAGAACCCAAGTAAAAAGTTGTCACGACCTCAAAACTTTTGCAACACACTGTGATAGTACGTGCGTGAGTGTGTGTGATATACTTAGATATTTCATGTTATAAATTTGATATATATTCTAAAGAATACATATAAAAAAACAAAACACCGAAAATAATGAACCTAACAAACAAACATTGTTGTCGTACATAGTTTGAGAAATCCCTTAAGGAATTTGAATGAGAGGGATTTGCAGATTCAAGAGGAAGGAGCATGAATGCGGTATGACAGACAGGCATTGATTATCAGATCAGAGACAGGCAGATATTGTTGTTGACTGTTGCTGGTGTTTGTGCTGCCGCCTGTTGTGGCCACCAATGTGTTCAAAATTGATGTGGGCCTGAGGTTGAGGTCGGCATTTCTGTCCTCCTATCATTCTGTCATTCGTCGTGGTGGTGAAATGTCATCAAAAATCTCTTGTGGTTGAAATTAATGAAAATTTCATAAACTTGCCAAAAATTATAAACTCATGGTGTTGATACGGCACCCCAAATCACATACACGTCCTAATCCCGCAAAACACATCCACAAAACATGTACCAAACAGTGAGTGACAAAAGTGAGATAACAGATGAATTTATTAACTTTTATTCAAATCAAAGAAGAAGAACATATTTCAAATATATAAATATTAAGGATCTACGAAGATCAGTTTTGAACTAAAGTAAGAAAACTTGTTATCGTGAGCAAAATATTATTTTATTTCCCTGAAATTAAGTAACGTCAGTTTTAAAATCAAGGAAATAATACCTTTAAAACAAAGACATAGTTTCTTAAAACGACGAATTATATTTTTAAAACAAAGTTACGGTTTCTTAAAAAAAAATATTATTAAACAAGGAACATATTTCTTAAAAAGAAATATAAAGTCTCTAAAAAAATAAATTTCCCGATAAAGATATATTTTATTAAAGACAAAGAAAATGTCTCATAAAATAAATATACAGTTCCTTAAATACAAAGAAAGTTATTTAATACAATGAAATTGTCTATTAAAAATAGAACTCGTTAAAAATATATTTTCGTTATTCCAAGAAATCGAGTTTCTTATAGCCTGTTTCTCTCTCTCGAACGAAAGCCTAAGCGAAAGAAAACCAGTCACTCACTTTTGTCAGGAATTTGGTTTCTCTAAGGTTCATTCGTTCGTTCGCCTGACCTTACGTCTATAGAGTAAGCAATTTACGAATTGGAAAATAATATAAATGCCAGATAAACAGAAAAGCATAAATTTTTGTAGACTCGAACAAAATATTTCCAATCTGTTTAGTATGCGTAGCGATGGCCACAACCAAAACAAGAATTCACCCAAAATAACAACCAATTTCTGGTTGTGGGTGTGAAAACCGCTGCACATGCGCAACTGGCGGTCGCATTGTGAATCAGCGACATGCAGAGCTGCTGCTATTATCACTTCCGTATGACGAAATGTACTCGTATATACATATTTTTGTTATTTAGTTGGCTAATTAGATTTTAATATAATTATGATACATTCATATATACTTAGCATTTGTTTTCAGTACTTTTTTGCACTTTTTGAAGTATTCGACAATCAATAAAATGTATTTTTTCTTTGAGTCTCACACAAAGCAACAAGTGATTGATTCTGACATTTCGGTCGTACAGATGGCAGTTCGTTCGAGATAGATAAACCCAAATTTGTGTGAAAAGGCTTACGTTTTCTTCCGACTTGTCGTGTGCGTTGACTTTGGCATTTAGAGAAACCCAAATTGATTTTCATTCGTTTAGAAGGCGAAAGAAAGTTCGAGATAGAGAAACAGGCTATTATATTTAAAGAAGTTTCTGTATTTTAAATACAAGTTTCGCCATAAAAAGAAACATTTCTTTGGATCAAATACCTTCCTCTCTGTTGTAAATAATTTAATTTTAATTCTAAGAAATTTTCTTGAAATTAAATATTAAATTTCTTCATAACAAAGAAATAGTTTCCTAAAGGAATAAGGAATATATTTTGGTGATTGTTAAAAAGAAACAATTTAAAAAAAATAAATGAAGTATGGCTTAAAAATAAATAAACATGTTCTAAGAACCAAAAAAGTTTCTTAAGTATTAAAGATTGGAATGCAAACGGCCTGAGCCAACACAGAAATGAGGTAGAAAATTTTCTCCGAAACCACTGTATAGATATTTTATTAGTCTCTGAGACACATTTTTCAACCAGAAATTGTTTTAGGATACGTGGTTATTCCACATACGATACTAAACATCCTAGCGGGAGAGCCTGTGGTGGTACAGCTCTTATTGTCCAAAATAAAATCAAACATTATCCTATGCCCGAATATAGGACTGAGCATATACAAGCAACTTCTATCGCTATCACAGTATCACAATATTAACAAAGATCAATTCATGGAGTTCTTCTCCACTCTTGGCACAAAGTTTTTGGTAGCAGGTGACTACAATGCCAAGCACACATTTTGGGGCTCTCGCCTCACTACTCCAAAAGGTAGACAACTACTTAAAGCCATAACATCTGCTAAACTAGATGTAGCTTCGAGCGGTCACCCAACATATTGGCCCTCATATCTGAACAAAACGCCTGACCTTATTGATTTCGCTATAATAAAAAATATAAGGCGTGAACAATTATCTCTATGTCCATCACTTGATCTATCATCGGATCATTCGCCTACCATTTTGACACTGCTTTACAACAATCATGAAAATGGGTGTGACAGTTTGCCCAATAAGTATACCAACTGGCTAAAATATAAAAAATACGTTAGCTCACACCTATCCGATGGTGTATCGTTACGTACAACGGATGAAATTGAAGCCGCGGTAAACCTATTCATAGACGTTGTAAACAGTGCTGTTAAAGTGGCTACTCGAAAAAGCGCATTCAAAAGAGATAACTCCAATAACCCAATAGGCATCCAAGCGTTAATCAATGAAAAAAGAAGCGTAAGAAGAGAGTGGCAACAATATCGCTCCCCAGCACTGAGAACAAAACTAAAAAATTGCCAGAAGAGATTGAAATCAGCCCTAAAATCAGCCGAGGAAAGTGATCTAAAAATATATTTGCAATATCTGGATCCAACCCAGAAAACAGATTATAGTCTCTGGAAGGCCACAAAAAATATGCGAGGTCCTGTTGCGCATGAATCCCCAATTCGCCTTGAAAATGGGAACTGGGCTAAAAGCACAGAAGAGAAAGTAAATGCATTCGCAAACTACCTCGAGTCCGTTTTTACACCCAACAGTGATACATCTGAAATTTATCCGCCCGTGATAGATATAATTCCTCGCCCACACTATCCGCCCGTGATAAACGACACAATTCCTCGCCCAATCTATCCGCCCGTGATAGATGATACAATTTCTCACACAATCTATCCGCCCGGGATAAATGACTCAATTCCTCTCCCAATGTATCAGCCCGTGATAGATGACATAACTTCTCGCCCAATCTATCCGCCCGTGATAGACGATATAACTCCACGCCCAATCTATCCGCCCGTGATAGATGATTTAATTCGTCGCCCAATCTATCAGCCCGTGATAGATGATATAATTCCTGGCCCAATCAAGCTTAGAATAAAGGATGTTGAAAAATCTGTCAAAGAACTAAAATTAAAGAAATCACCCGGAGGAGATGGTATAACAGCGAAAATGATTAAAGAACTTCCCTTTTCAGCCTTGAAAATTGTGTTATTTTTATTCAATGCAATTCTCCGTGTAGGTTACTTCCCCCTATCTTGGAAGAGGTCTGAAATCGTGATGATACCGAAACCAGGCAAAGATCCAACTCAAGTCAAATCCTATCGCCCTATAAGCTTACTATCGATACTTTCAAAAATGTTTGAGTCAATTCTCATGAAGAAAATCACACCTCACATAATTTCTCACAATATTATACCTGACCATCAATTTGGTTTTAGAAAAAGTCACAATACTATAGAACAGGTACACCGTATCGTAACCTGCATCAGAAGAGCTTTTGAGAATAAAGAATACTGTTCGGCGTTATTCATAGATATTTCCCAAGCATTTGACAAAGTCTGGCACGAAGGACTTTTGTACAAAATATGCGACCTTCTGCCAATCAACACGCATAAACTGTTCAGGAGTTATTTGACTAACCGGTCTTTTCAAGTTAAATCAAATGGCATTTTTTCTAGCCCTAAGAAAATAAATGCCGGTGTCCCACAGGGGAGCATTCTTGACCCTATACTGTACGTTATTTTTACGGCAGATATGCCCATAACCAACTTTACGCTCACGTCTACTTTTGCGGACGATACTGCTTTCGTCAGTAGTCACAAAAACCCTTCAGTTGCGTCCGATCAACTGCAGTCTCATGTCCGAATCCTAGAAGAATGGTTAAAAAAATGGAGAATATTGGTGAATGCCTCAAAGTGTACTCATGTTACTTTTACCCTGCGAAGGGATGCAAGTCCTCCAATTTCAATTTTCAATTCACAGATTCCCCAAAAGGATCATGTAAAATACCTTGGAATCCACTTAGATCGGCGGAATCCACTTAGATCGATCGCGCCACATAGACTCTAAAGTAACTCAAATAAAACTCAAAAATAATCAACTTCAGTGGCTTATCAGCCAAAGATCTGCCCTAGATCCAGAGTATAAAGTTCTTTTATACAAAACGGTATTGAAGCCAATTTGGACGTATGGTATCCAGCTCTGGGGTACAGCGTGCGCTTCGAATGTATGCAAATTACAAAGAAGACAATCGAATATTCTTCGTTTAATTACAGGTGCACCATGGTATATAAGAAACGCTAACATCCATAAGGATCTCAACATGCCAACAGTAAAAGAGGAAATTGGAAAATATTGCCGGTGTTACGTGGGTAAACTATTCAATCATCCAAACATCCTGGCTCGAGAACTACTAAATTTTGAAGGTCATGACCGCCTTAGAAGGAGAGATACGCTGGACATGATATAAATTAAAACAAATCCTAATCAAAAACAAAAAAAAATGAAATTAAATGATGAATTCCTAAATTTGAAATGTTAACCTTTTTGTTTAAGTAAAAAATCGTGTAAAGTCTCAATGGTTTATTCGCAATGGCAATAACCCAGAGATTAGTATTTTAGGTTAAGATTTGTCCACTTGTTGTTATTTTCATTGTATAATAATGAAAGATTCAATAAAAAAATGTAATGAATTGGAAAAAAAAAAAAAGTATTAAAGATATATGTATTTCTTTCAAATACGTTTTTTAATATGAAGAAAAGATTCTTTAAACAATAAATCTGATTCCTTGAATTAAAGAAATAATTCGATTACACTCAGATTAAAAGAGCATTGCTTTGATTTAAGGAAAAGTTGAATTGAATGAAAAGTAAAGAAACATTTCCATGGATTTTTAAAAAGTGTTTTCGCTTTTTTTATATAATTTAATTCAAAAATATTAAAAAAAATAGAAATCCTCTTGATATCAAAGACTTAATTCCATTAATGTTAACACATATTTTTGTTTTAAAAAGAAGAAGAATATATAGTTTTTAGAACAAAAATGCATTTTTAATAGGAAAAAAGTAGTTTCTTAAAAACAAAATATCTTCAAAAAAAACCTTCTTAAAAACAAGGAAAATTTGCTAAATATTAATATTATATTTCTTATAAATAGGAATTATTATAATATAAATAATAAGTATTTAAACTTTTAATCTAATCCTTTGAACTATAGAAGTACATTTATTACTCAAAAAACGACACTGGTCTTTAAATTTTCAATCTGATTCTTTGAACTAAAGACATACATTTATTACTCAAAAAGGAAACTAGATTTAAGGAAACTTTTCTTTGTTTCAAAGATAAATTTCCTTGACTGGAAAATAATGAACAAAGAACATTGTTCTTGTTAAAAAGAAACAATTTTTAAAAAATAAAAGAAGTATGGCTTGCAAATAAATAAATATGTTCTTAGAACCAAAAAAGATTCTTAAGTATTAAAGATATATTTCCTTTAAGTACGTTTTTTTTAATATGAAGAAAAGATTCTTTAAACAATAAATCTGATTCTTTGAATTAAAGAAATAATTCTATTACACTCAGATTTAAAGAGCATTGTTTTGATTTAAGGAAAAGTTCAATTGAATGAAAAGAAATGAAACATTTCCCTGGATCAGAGATGTTTTTCTTTGTTTATAGTTTCTTAAATAGAAAGTTGCATAAATACATAGTATTTTATGTTAAAATATAAAGAAATACTTTCGTTAATAAAAATGTTTAAAACAGTTTTTTGGCTTTTTTGTATAATCGAAGACTTGATTCTATTAATGTAAAGACATAGTTTTTTTTTAAATGAAGAATTTAATTTTTAATACAAAAATGCATTTGTAATAGGAAAAAAGTAGAGTCTAAAAAAAACCTTCTTAAAAACAAGGAAAATTTGCTAAATATTAATAATATATTTCTTATAAATAGGAATTATTAAAATATAAAAAATAATCTGATCCTTTGAACTATAGAAATACATTTATTACTCAAAAAAGATACTAGTCTTTAAATTTTCAATCTGATTCTTTGAATTTTTTTTTATTAGATTTTTAGATTTAAGGAAACTTCTCTTTGTTTTAAAGAAAAGTTTCCTTGACTGCAAAATAATGAACAAAGAATAGTTTTCTTTTTTGTTAATATATTTATTATTCTAAAATTGAGGAGTAATTTCTCCGAAACGTAAAAAAACTTCTTGAAAACAAAGAAACTATTTATGTAAAACAAAGACATGAGTCACAAAAATAAAGAAATAGTTTTTTTTTGAGAATTAAAGTTCCTAAATTCTATGAAACTGTTTCTTAAAAGCCCACACAAATCTAGTTAAAAAAGTAATTAATTGGAAAAGAGTTTTTAATTAATGGTCTGTTCTAATAATTCCAAAGAAATGCGTTTCTTAGAATAAGAAAACTTTAATTGTTTCAAAAGGAAAGTTGATTTGGCTGCAATATAATGAATCATTTTTTTTATCAACGATTTTTTCTTTTTGATTGAATATAAAATAATTTTTATTACTCCAAATAATCTGACCTTTGCTTTAAAGAAAACATTCTTTGTTTGAAAAATAATGAAGCATTACTTTGGGTTTTAGTGAATAACGTTTTTTATAGGGTAGTTGGTACACTTTTGACCCTCACTGTATACCCCTATACATATGTGTTTGGATGTTGAGCGTGCGTGAGTGTTTGTGGCAGTATGTCCTTGTGTTCACCTCATGCAATATCCTGCTTCCTTTTGGCTCTGCCGTTGAGTTCTGTAATAACTTAATTATTTTCCACATCACAAATGATACGTTCAAATGTACCGCACACACACAAAACTTAACAAACAACAAACTGACATCGATGCGAAAATGAAAAACTTTTATCATATGATGTGTTGAAAAGCAAAACTTTAAGCCTACTCACAGGATAGAAAGTCTTCTCTATTTCTACTTCTGCCCATAGGCCCCGAAAAAAGGGTCCCATTTGACTCCCCCCACAAACTATTGCAATAAAGTGTGAGAAATTAAAATCAAATTTTCCGTTGACCACAACATTCAAAGGATGGCATAAAGGCTAACAGAACTTAGGGATAACCTCCATGACCACCCATCAGAAAGGAAGATGAGATGGAAAAAATATGGAAATTATGAAAACATATGGAAAATCTATACAAGCATTCATAGTAGTTGTCTGGTTCATATGTATGAGTGTGTTTGTATGTGTTTTTCTTTTGTGAAAATATCCCTTTCCTCTAAACAAACCCCTTTTCGTTTATGGACGGTAGGACATTCATACTTTCATTCATTGTCAGACAAACTAATAAAAACACTTGTGTTGAGTATACATATGGGGATTTGATATTTCCTGTTTTCACAGCAGTTCCTCCACACTATATGGTACAAGGGGTGCACTGTGGGTTGGAAGAGGCAAAGTTGTGTTTAGCAGCGAACACTGATGAATGGAAATTTGATATAACAAATAAAGGAGCGAAATAGAGAGCCAAGTGCTTTTACAGAATTAATTTTTACAAGTGTCCTCATTATTTCTTTCTCAAACCTGCAACTGTATTCCCGAGCCTTAGTCTTAAATACACCTCAGAAATTACAAACTTTAGTGGCTGATATCTGGAAACCCATCTCGAATACATGGCCGAAATAGGTAAAGCTTTTCTGATACATATTGTGGGCTAGTGCACTGCACATTATTAATCGTAGATTTATTTTCTCCAACAACTTTTAATCCAGGTAGCTTACGAAGTCCAGACGCTTTGTGCTCCTCCTGAAACGTAGTTGAAAGCGCATTTTTTCCTGATACTTGTGTCCCACTGTTCCAGACCGGTCTATATTAAAGTTATATACGTGTTGTTTGCACGTATACACTTGGCCCATACTCCAACAGTGTAGTTATAAAGTTATTGTACATGTTTTAATAAGTCTTAAGGGATGCGCCTTAGTAACATACATTTAAGAGAACTTGTGGAGGCATACGCACACACATGTACGCACGCACGCACCAAAGGATGAACAGACTGCGGGACAGACACTGCATGAAAAAGGACACTATGGTCGTAATCATAGTAGACGTTGTCATTATCATCATCATCACAATCACCAACATAGACATCGCCGTCCTCGTGGTCGCAGTCCTACTCGTCGTCATCTCCTATGTTTTCTCTATAGGTCTTCTTCGGCCAGGAACAATTTGAACCGAAAACAAATTCGACCCAAAAAAAGTTGAAACAAGAAACACCAGCACCAACTGGTTTCGCTCTCTGTATTATGAAACTTACTACGTCTGTGGGAGTGAATGGAGTTCATTCGATACATGGAGGCCAATACAAAAATGAGGAAGGATAGAAAGGACACGCACACAGACTAACAACACAACAATGTTGATAAATTGGCGACAGCATATAAATTAAGAAATTGTGCACTAATTGCGTAAAAAACACATAAAGGACACAACACAGCGACATCGTCGAACAGACGGACGGACGGACACAGCAGACAGACAAACAAACATAAGCTACAACTACTGCAGGAAAATTATCTTGTGCGTAACTAAAAAGGACGACAACAACATTCAAACAATGTCACTAACACTCACACAGCTATGCGGCACAAATACTGAGTTGAAAATTGGTTGAACTGGGTTGAATTGAAAAAAGGGTAAATAAGTGTCCTGCTGTTGAAGTCTGCTTTGGGGTTTCTTGTTGTGTTTAGTTGTTTGCACTTTGTGAGCTCATCTCCGATTTTCATTTTCGATGAGCTGCGAGGAACATCAGCGTCAACCCCCCACTCTCACTCCGCTCACCACGCCTCGCTTGTCGTTTGCTTTCACACCACTATACCGCAACTCACCGCCAAACAACCCTCTCTTCGAATATCCTAAATACCGGTCAAAGCCGCCATCACCATCAACTCCCACCACCACCTCAAACATTGCCACTTATTCCACATCGGTTAAGGTCCTTGTTAAGGCTAAAACATGATTTATCGATTTTTCACTTCAGTTTTAAGTTAACAGCAAATTTTCGTCGTCTTTGCGTTCCCTTTACTCACCCATTGCTTTTGTCGTCTTCTTGCTTGAATTGAGTACTAAAACTTTTGTTAAAAGCAAGTTAGAGTTTTTTTTGGTTTCTTGAAAAAATTTCTTTTTGAAACAAATTCAAAAAGAATCCTTTTAGCTTTGGTCAGTGGTTGTCTCACAACAATGAGTTGAGGAAGAGACACTGAGAGAAAGGAGTAAAGATATTGGTCTTTGGTTGGTGGTAAGGAAAACCATAAAATTCAAATTAGCTTAAAGGCGTAATAGATCTGAGTGTTTGTCGAGAGATGAGCACAACGAATGCTATTAGGCGGTACTCAAGACTTTTAAATAGATCAGTCAACTAATTTATTATTGTTAAGCAAATTCTATCCGGAAAAGAGCCTGTCTACAAAGAATCTCCATGTCTGTCGGTCTGTTGCAATATGTCTGGGTTCGTTGAACGGATTTTTTGTTTCCTAGAGTCAACGATGATTGACGATTTTTATAATTTATCTTTTAAAGCTTTTAGAAATAGATTTCGACTTCAATTTAATTTACAGATTTTATGCAAAAAGGTGCAATTTCCTCAAATGGTTCTTCAATTAGATTTCATAAAAAGCAAAGCCAACAGTTTGCTTTTGTGGAAATATTTAAAACTGTGTCCCCAAATCTTGTATCTTCTGTGTTAGACGACCTAACAAAGAAAACTCCAAAAATTTAGGAACATTTTTCTTTATTTCTCAACATAATCTTTTTTTTAGCTCGATACACTTTTTCCAGCGATTTTCAATAGCTTCGTTATCCAGCTTATAGTCAGAACTGTCTAGCTCCTGAAAATAGTCATCAACCACAACCTCCACTTCTTCATTGCTGAAAAAATATTTTTCCGACGAGCCATTCTTTCAATATTGGAAACAAAAAATAAGCAGAGGGAGCTTGATCTGTAAGGTGCGTGCTTAAGCAATTCGAAATTTAATTCATTGATTTTGGCCGCCGCAATTGTGGATGTGTGAAATGGTACATTGCCTTTATTGTGAGCAAACGCGGCACCCATCTCGCACACAGCTTTCTCATCATGAAATTTTCCGTCAATATGCGATATACCCGTATAGCACTTTTTGAAATGTCTATGACTTCAGCTAGCTCACGAACCTTTAACCGACGGTCATCCAATACCATTTTGTGGATTTTTTTAACCATTCCTGGAGTGGAAACCAAATTGGGTCGACCACTACGGTGTTCGTCTTGGCAGCGCGTACGGCCCCGTTTAAACTCTGCTACGCAATATTTTGTAGTTGTAAACGAAGAAGCAGACTCCCCAAAAATAGAATCTAGCTCGGTTTTAGGTTAGTATTGGTTGGACCTTTCAAATGAAAGTATTGTATTATCGGTGACCAATTTTTTCCATTTTAAAAATTCACTGAGATCGCTTACTTTTGAGTGCTCAAAAAAAACTAAATAATGAGGCGCGTTGAAAAATAAAACATAGACCCAATTTACACAGTGCAACTTGTCCCTGCGGCTTTTTTGAAATCCCTTTTGGAATCCCTACGTAAAATCATGCTCCTTTAGACGGTGAGTCTTTATTTTCAGCAAACAGTGGACAAATGTAATTTTTTATTCGTTCACTCATATTTATTTTATTGAATTTGTTTTTCGTATTCAGTCACTCATAAAATGAAATGTCAATTTGTCCCTTGAATTTTCATTTCGAGCAACTTTTTCAACCCCGGAAGCTTCTCTACACTTTTTGTCTATAAGCTCTGTGGCGCAAGCCTCATGTCGCAGGTACAAGTTGCACCGTGTAAATTGGGTCATATGTTTTAGAAGGTTGCCATTTCCACCAATTTTTTTTCTTCAAAATACTACCGCCATTTATATGTCAGGTCGGCCTCGTACTATTGGTATTTGCGTTTGATTTGACTACCGCCAGACCCAACCAATGTTTCTCTACATGATTGGAACTTCTACAAGGAAGAACTCAATCAGTACAAAAGAATGTTAAGAAAGGCTCAAAAACTCCTAACGGACGGACTGGAAACTGCCTTTCTGTATTCAAAAAATGCCCCCGCCTGTCGCAGTTATCTTAACGAGATGGTCGAACAATTCAATATTCACCTAAGTAGGGTACTTGGCCAGCGGGACAGACCAGGGAACGGCAAAACAGATGAACTTACATGACACTACCTTACATGCTCCATGAGAACTGGAATATGTGGGAATATCGACCTGCAAGCTGTTTTTGCTATTAATAGTATCCCTATGCAATAAATGACAGGTTGCCACTAGACAGAAATGGCATACATTCTAGGCTTATGTGGTCCTGTCAAAGCCCCAATCGTACCAACGATTTGCTGTCGTTCTCGATTCTCTCTTATCGCGTCTGTCATGACGTCTTATCGGATGATTCGCAGGGAGATTTAGGATTTCGCGAAATTATTCTGCAGAAGCTTAGGGAGACGAAGAAAAGGAGGATGAATCAATATAACTTCTTCTGTGTCTGCGCTCTGCTCTTTCCAGAAGGCTAGCCATCCGCCTTCTGGAAAGAGCAGAGCAGGCTCTCATTTCTTTAAGAAGTTAACAAACTTAACTTTTTAAAAACAACTTTTGTGATTTCTAAATAAATCTAATTGGTTCAGCAGGAGGGGCTGTTGTAGCACACTGGACTACATAGCCTAAGTGAGCGATTGAGTTCATATTCGCTCAACATATTGATCTAACCGATAGTACGGTTCATAGCTATGTTATGGTCCATATAGTAGGCAAGGTACATAGCACAGAGTCATATTGTTGTATTCTGCGAAGACCCTCAGTTTTCTACGATAGAGTTAACAACCACTTTTGCCCGGTTAGTGGTATCAAGGTGTGGTTTAGGGCACAGCGGCTCATCAGGGTTACAGTCCATATCTAAAAGTGTCTCTGTGTGACCTGATTATTGAACAATCTGTTTATCTATGCCCTCCTTATTGCGTCCTTAATGCTTCGTATTTTAATGAGAACGGTGGTAATAAGGATGTATCAGTTTTGGAGATAGAATGTATAGCCATGTGTTCATCTCAGAATAGTACTTACTATCTACTACGTGAACCATCATTCACTTGGATCTGACATTCTACTGGAGGAGCGCTTTAAGTCCGTCATGGCTGTCGATAAATAAACGAATATTGCTCTTCAATACCGGCCTCATCGATCTACATTTAGTTGCCTTATTAAGTGCTAATCTTAATTTCTAATTCTTTGCAGAAGATACCGGTTCCTTCATTCATCTTCAATTTGTATGTGGATAAATACTAGTCGACTCTATTTTCTTTCCAATTTTCCAGGGATAGTATTTGTAAGACTGTGCGGTTTTGTGATTCTTCCTAGTTATTGATCGAAACTCTGTAGTATGTTGCCACCATATCCATTGGACAGGATAATTTTTGTGTTTCTGGTTCTCTAATCACACAATAAGCGCAGCTGAGATATTCTAGTCTAGTCAGAGTAACCATCGCTTTACATAAAAAATTTACAGATTTTTTTTTTTAAATATTAACAGGCAATTTTTATAAACTTCATTCTTCACATGAAGTAATACTCTATAAACCGGAGGAAAAACCTGTAATGACCAATGTATATTATAAGATACTAATTTACAATTTAGTAAAAATTGACTACAGAACGACTTTAACAACACTTTTATCTGTGCCGATAGCCTAACATTATCGTGAGAGCTCAATAACATATGCAGTATCCAATTCTTCATATGGTTCTCCACCAATAAGATCTACACAAATACGTAGGTACGTAGGGTACAGCAAATATTGCACTATAAGTAAATATGTCTAACTTTGAGTCAAAAAAAAAAAAATATCCTAAAAAATTTCATATTTAAAGGGTTTGTTATAAAATCTAAGACTGAATGAAAATCAAATAAAAAATCCCGAAACCCCTTGGCATGAACGGAGGGGGTTTCTTGTTTGCGGAGGAAGCTGCGGCAAACTTTTGTATTACAGTCTCATCAAAATCTTCTCTTAACTCATACTTTGTA